>JAVTVY010012399.1:0-55288 GCA_036873755.1 Hanleya hanleyi
TAAGAAATGTTCCAGAATACATATACATTTTTCCATTCTAACACAGCCCAAACATGGAGAAACACAGAACTGGTTCACTGGATAGGCCCTTTGTTGATAATAAGCTTTTAGGCTCTATAGAAAAAATGTTTCTCTAGGCCTCCAACAAGAAACTTTAGTTTAGGTCCTCTGCCAAGCTTTCATTAGGTTCTCTGTCAAGAAGCTGAAGGCCCTCTAACAAGAACCTTTCTTCAGTTCTCTCTGACAAGATGCATTCATTAGGCCCCAAGAGGTTTTATATACCGGTACATGTAGACCATTGCGAAGGCCCTCCCTCAAGCCCTGCCACGAAGGTTTCTTGAGGCCCTCCTCTGCAATGTCTGACAATAATCTTTGTTTAGACCCTCCGCCAAGAAGATTTCTTCAGACTTTCTTTATGCCCTCTATATGGTGATCCTCTATCCAGAAACTTTCTTGAGGCTCTGTCAACAGTCAAGCTTTCTTCATGTTCTGGAGGTCCTCTGCCAATAAGCTTCCTTCAAGCCTTGTCAAGAAGGTTTCTTGAGGCCCTGCTCTGCCAAGAAGCTTTCTTTAGATTCTCTGCCAAGAAGATTTCTTTAGGCCCTTTGACAAGAAGGTATCTTGCTGTCCTCTATCAAGAAGCTTAGAAGCTTTCTTGAGGCTTCAAGGTCAAGGTTTACTGAGGCCCTCTATCAACAACCTTTCTTTAGGATTCATCAAAAACGCCACGGTTTCCTGAGGCTGTATGCCAAGAGCCTTTCTTGAGGCTCTGTCTTTCATGGTTAAGATTTCTTGAGGCCCTGTATCAAGAGCCTATTGAGCCTGACTTCAGGACCTCTTTTTTCAGGCCTCTTGAGAAGATTTGTGGAGAAAATCCCATTCGATTTCTTCAAGTCTTCTACCAAGACGATTTGTGTACACTATGCATTCCAAAATACACATGTATGTGACTTTTCAGTTGTCCTCTTCTAAAAAAAGTTAATACTCTCCTCTATGATATGGTATTGTACCATGGGCAAACACTATGTACATGTCGGGGGCAAAAAAAATTGATACATGTACACATTTCAGGCAAGCAGTTTGCTAAACGTTACCTGGCCCTAGCAATTAAACTGGTCCTATCTGCTGCCTATAATTGACTTGCCTGTGCCAATTATAGGTTGTGTTGAGCTGACAGGCCAGTATTACTTTGATCCCTGATCAGACATGGACATTGTGTAACATTAGCAACAAACATAGCAGTGCTAATGTTACAGTCACATAAACTGATATAAATTAGTCACAAAAATCAATATTTACGACCGATCTACTGCGTGCTTTGTGAGTTCCGCCAAGTAAAAATAAAGATCTATATTTGCAACAAAATTAAGTCATACTTGGTTGTATTGCTAATGTTACTCTGTTGCTAACATTACATAGGTGGACAGACACACAATAAAATGGATTTTCACATTCAATTTCACATCACATGGCTCATCAAATTACATAGCCGAAGTGCTGTGTAAGAAATATAGACTTGCAATGAAATGTTTTTTGACAAACTGTTGGGAATAGAGAATACATGTAGCTTGAACAATGTTAAACATTATGTTAATTGTGGACCGACATTCTATTGAATAATGTTAGCAGGTTTTGAAAACTTTATTTTTTTGTTTACTTTTTTAAATATTTACAATCAGCCCACATACACAGTCTGTAGGATTTTTCCCTACCAATTTCATTAAAAGATGATAGTATTTGTATGATACAGTCAGCTGTCCACATTCCAGAGAGCTGCTAACGATACAGATGTGGACGGACAACAGTGGGATATTTTAGAACACTTCAATACTGAAAACAATCAAGATCTAACATACATGTACATGTATTCTCTGGCATTGCAATTTGGTCTATGCCATTCTAAAAAAAAAATGTGTTTACTGTATCGCAATTTGAAAAAGGTGGGTGGGTAGGTAGGTAGGTAGGGATTTTTTTTTTTTTTTGCCTTTCACAAGCTAGAACATCTCTTAAGGCCACTTTTTTTTTATTTCTTGGTTTACGGATTGAAGGCCCTAAAAATTTGGGTCGGTCGGTCGGAAAAAAAAAAAACTCCATAAAAAAAAATTAGCATAAACAAAATTAGATTTTTAAATGTTGAAGTAAAATCATGGCAGGTACCTAGTATGCAAGACAGCTGCCTGCTGAATGTCTGATCAGTGATGAAAGCTTGCATTGTTAACCCATAAAACAAGAAAACGAGATGGAAAGTGAATTGTTGGACGGGATATTTCTCTTATTTTATTCGTGAACGTTACACTGGTGATGAAAGTATCCATGTGATAAAGAAGGGTTGAAAGGTTGGACACCATTCAACAGATTTTTTTGAACACCTGCCATAGGCACAGACCATCAAGACAGGTCGACGGATGTAAATGACCATGACAATATCCCTGCATTGAAAAATTGTGACATAACACCAAGAACAGATTACTTAAACCCGTCATAGGCTAGGCCAGGCCGGACAGGCTAATATTAGAAAGGTGACAGACGTACTTAACAAAGACAATAACCCTATGCCCGAGGGTTGAGGTTAAAAATCATAAAACTGAACTAGCCTTGTATAAATTTGTATATGCAACTTTGAAAATGTCTTGAATAATGAAATTCATATCACATTACTGGTGATGATTGAACAGGCTTCGAAAAATTCGAGTAGAAAACTTTTAGTCTACCGGTTTATCATTGAAAATTCAATGGAGGCAAAATATATACTATTCGAATATTTGATCGTTTTGATAACATCCCGCTTTGGTAAGTTTTTGATCTATACAAATCTGGACTTCGGGAGACAATCCTATCGCTTCTGTGCACACATAAGAATATCGAAGACATTCATATTTGTTTTGCCAGGCGTGGACGTACCGGTATATAGTTTCTCAGTTTTGTTCGCACAAGCACATACCGCGTGCCAAACGACTGCAGAATCTTCGCTTCCGTCTCCGAAATTGGCAGTTTGAGACGTCATGATCTCCGTTACCATCAAACTGTCACAGTGTTCGGCTATGATATTTCCGATCGTTTTATCTGGATTGGCTCTGACAAACTGATGAAAAGTATCACTCCCATTGTCTTTCGACAAATGCAGGAAAATTCCATTAGCTCCCGCCACAAGGCACTCTCCAAGCAAAGGGAATGCCCAGAAAGCTATACATTTGTGCACAGAATGGCGATTACAACACTTTGCGGGGAGTATTTAGGATAGCGCCGCCAAGTGGCAGAAGAGTTGTCTTCCCTCGCGGAGAGCTAGTTCCCAGTCCATCACAGAATTTTGCAACAGGGTTTTCCGATTTTTTTTTTTTTTTCATTGACGGGGAAATCGAGTCGGCGGAGAAAAAAAAAGGACCATTTGGAAATTTATTTTTTTTCAGTAAACCCGTTTTTTTGGGTCGGCGGATCCGTAAACCAAGAGAAAAAAAAATCTGGCCTAACGTTTTCGATGTTTTTTAGTTTGTTTTTGATCAGGAAATCCCCGTTCAAAATGACAGACACTGACACAACGTCTGTCGCCCATTTTGATATGGCCTTCACCAGCAGCGCCACCAGCGACAAAGTAAATTCCCCTTACGGGATGCACGAGGAGTTATTCCCCTTGCAACAGACAATTTTACAGGTTCGCGAAAACGTAAAAAAAATATGCCGGACAATTTTGTTTTGTTTTTGCGCAGCTCCTTTTTTTTGTGTCGGTCGGGTTACGGTAAACGTAAATAATATTTTGAATGGCCCTACAATGAGTGGAACTTCCGTCTGTCATACAACACAGCAATTCAATATTTTCTTATATTATTTTGAACAGTTTTTTGTACAATGTATATATTGCAAACATTTCATGTACATGTATGCTATATCTACAATCCATATTAGATATACATGTACTCTCATTTAGCATGAAACTCAAAATGATTCCATAAAAGTTTCACTGAATTAGTTTGAGAAAAAAATACTTTCTTAGATGTACATTTGTAATATGAAATCTGTCATATGTATGCAAACAGGTCATTTTCATACCATTTACTGGTGCCCAAATTAGAAAGTTGATAAAAAGCCTCAAAAAGACAGCTAAAGAAAGCCCCAATTCAGTGATGATACAAATCTTTTGTTTTTTCCTTCTTCATGTTCTTTGCCAGAAGCACGTTTTTTTTCTTCTAAAATATAGCAAAAATATCCATCTTTCAGCAGAAAACTAACTCTTTCATCTTTGTCATCTTGTACTAGTGCCTTTAGCAAACATCCTTTTCCATGCAAGTTGAAGAGAGACTTAATTGTTTGACCAACAAACTAGATACGACCTCACAAAGATGCCCCACTTCGGAAATAATACTTAAATACATGTAGTAGAGTCTGTAAAACAGATTTAAATCCCAAATCTATCCATTCTTTTTACTGCGCTGATGGGATCGCCATCTTTAAAATAGCTTGCATGAGTCAGCTAGGGGAGATAACTTTAGTGGGGAAATGATCATTTGTACGAAAGGCTCTGCTCCCTTGCTACAATGTACATGTACAATACCTGGTCGAGTTAACTGCATACACATGGCGGGTTGTAAATCATTGGAAATTATTTATGAGCTTCCCCGGTGCCCAAATTACCTGTATTTGCCCGTGTCCATACGGTATATCAAAGCTTAAAATTTTGCTATATTGTATGTTGATGCAAGATATAGCAAACGCCAATGTTTGAACATGAAAATGCAATCCCCTCAATTATCCAAATTACATGTATGTTGCCTGGATTCACATCATACACAATTTTTGTACTAATCCATATTGGTCACATGATATTTCAAGTGGGAAGATCAATGTACTACAGTTGTCATGCTTACATGTAATTAATGAAGGTCCTGTGAATAGAATCTATTAACATATTCAATACGAAGGGTAAAGAATGATTCAAGCTTTATAAAAATGGTAAATGACAAATGAAAACTGATGTTCACAAATTTTGTCAAAGCAGCCATATCAGATTGCTCTGACCATGCAGAAGAGACCCTGATTTGGGGAATAAATGTACACTTGGATTATGTACCATGTGTAGGCATCTGAAACTGGACAAAGGCAGACAACAGGACCTTTCTTGGGGAGTTCATCATGTATTAAAGAATCTATAAACACGGAACACAGTGTGCAATACACCTTGTCAGGCAGCTTTTCCAGGTTCAAGAAGGTTCCCTACATGCATGACATGTAGTCACCTATTGTGTTTTCCTTACATGTACATGACGAATAGGCCTCTTTCTTGACTCCAACAGCAGAAGAGTTAAACATGTACATTGGTGATGCTAGTTTGACCTACATACAAGTACCTGTCATGCCTACAGCTTTCAGAAAATGTACACAACATTTCTGACATTTTACATGCAGGCGAGATTCAGAGGGAGTTCACTTTAAGTTGTGGACAGGATGAAGGGGGTATATCCACTTCGTCCCAGAGGTGTAGGCAGGATTAAAGAGGAGTCCACTTGGGCACAGAGGTGTAGGCAGGATTTAGGAGGAGTCCACTTGGTCAGAGAGATGTTGGCAGGATTTAGGGGGGAGTCCAATTTGCCACAGAGATGTGGGCAATATGTAGAGAGAGTCCACTTTCAAATGTCACAATGGCGTGGACAGGATTTATAGCGGGTCCACTTTGTCACAGAGCAGTGTTCGAATTTAAGAAAAATTTGAACCAGTCCGCCGGACTGGTGAGCCAAAAATATAACCAGTCCGCATATATTTTTACTAGTCCGTTAATATTAAATAAAAGCTGATGTGGGAACATTTGTCATCCTGAATATTTTGTGCTCTGTGATGGTTGCTACTAAATAAGAAATTAATAATTGTGCATTTCTTGAGCGCGTGTGAAGATAATCACAGACGACAAACCCCGTCGGCTAGACTTTGACGGCGACTTTGACTGCACGTGTCGTCGCGAAAAACACTGCTTCAACAAACGCCATTTCAAGCCAAAAAATCAGTAGATTTCTTTCAAGTTGATAAAGAATATGTTTAAAATTGTCCTGGTAAACATTATCAGGTCGACTGAAGCGTAATCATGTTGCTGATCTCTCGATTCCCGACCTGGAATTGGGAGCTTTATTTGCTGAAAAGATCGCCAACCTGCATTGCCATGCTGCATTACAGTCACACTTTACGGTATGCTGACAGTGTTCGCACCGCAGCGCTTTACGGTTGTTGTTGTTGTCGTAAAACGTGGCCGTGGTCGTGATTTCGTTGGAATTTGCTGGAATTTTTTTTAGACTCGCACGATTTATTTAGACTCGGTCGGGTAACCGAAAACAGACATTTTGTTTTTCATTCTTTACAAATTGTGCGGAGATATCCAGTGAAATAGTTTACACAATGAACTGGGATCTTTCTTGTTATCAGTCCGACGGACTTGTTGTTCAGTCACTCACACCAGTCCGTTTGATTTTTTACCAGTCTCGGACTGACGGACAGGTGCCAAATTCGAACTCTGCAGAGGTGTAGACAGGATTTAGAGCCAGTCCACTTTTATGTGTAGGCTGACTATAAGGAGAGTACACTTTGTAACAGAGATGTAGACAGCATTTAGGGTGAGTACACTTTGTCACAGATCTATGTGTAGGCAGGAATTGGGAAAGGTCCAGATTGTTACACAGTTGTAGGCATGATTTAGGGGATCCACTTTGTCACAAAGATGTGGATAGGATTTAGGGAGAATTCACTTTGTCACAGAGGTGTAGGCAGGAATTAGGGTGGGTCCAGATTGTTACACAGTGTTGTAGGCATGATTTAGGGGGTCCACTTTGTCACAAAGATGTGGATAGGATTTAGGGAGAATCCACTTTGTCACAGAGGTGTAGGCAGGAATTAGGGTGGGTCCAGATTGTTACAGTTGTAGGCATAATTTAGAGGTGTAGGCAGGAGTTAGGGGAGGACGACTTGTCACAGCTAGGTGTTGGCATGATTCAGGGGAAGTCCACTTCATCACAGGGTTGTAGGCAGATACATGTATATGAGGAGTCCACTTTGTCACAGAAGTGTAGGCATAATTTAGGGGGAGTCCACTTTGTCATAGGGGTGTAGGCAGAATTTAGGGGGAGTCCACTTTGTCACAGAGGTGTAGGCAGGGTTTTGGGGGAGTGTACTTTGTCATAGAGATAGTTTTAGGCTGCAATGTCAGGTGCTTGTTCCTGGCAAGAAATAGACATGATTTAGTCTTAATTTCTGGTATTACACTCAACCCTTGTTACAACAACAAACTTGATTTCGTGAGAATATGAAGTGGTACATGTAATTGTAGTGGATTTGTTATTAAAAATTCGGAGCCGAGTGCTCGAGGAGTTATGATCAAGACTATGTCATGTATGTGTGATACACACACATCTTGCATACATATGAAATATTGAATTGTTGAAAGCAGTTCTTCATTACTGAAACAGTCCGTTATGTACATCGGATGTCATCGGAACAAGGGTTGACTGTATTATCAAGCATGTCAAGAGAAAATAAAATCCTACCTGTAGCTTTATTGCTGGCTTCATGTCCAATCACAGAGTCAGTAGTGTTGAAAGCTATGTTGACTCCTCCCACTGCTGACGGATGTGTTAACATTGACGAGGTATAATTGTCTGGATTTGTTACAAGTGTTGAGTCCATAATGTCTGAGGATTCAGAAATATGTCCCTCCAAGTCACCGCTGATAATGGACATGAGACTTTCAGACACAGGTTCTAGTATTAAAGGAGGCGTGCCACTTTCAGTAGAGCCTACAACTCTTCGAAGTTTTGGTGACGAAGGGAGTAGACAGGGACTCGGCTGGTGGAAGAAGTTACTGTCTGATTGTGAGAAATTGTGTTCACTAGAAATACTTTCTGTAGCAGTTCGTTTTCTCGCTGATATCCTGTTCATACTCATGTCATCATTTCTGTGTAAACTGACTGGAAAAATGTCGACATCGCCAATGGACTCGGAGGGTTCTTCCTTTACAACAACAATATCGGGGGATAATCTGTTGCTGGAATTTTCCGGGATAAATCTCACCGGAGATTGCCGGTGGGATACACTACGAGGCGATCTCGATGGAATTACCTCCCTTGATTTGATTCGCGCTGGTGGAAAATGATGTCCCTTTAACCAATTTGGGTCAGGATTATCACCAGAGCATTCTGAAAAGAATCATATTTAATTAATGACCAATTACTGGTTTACTTTCTTACTGCCATACTGGTTCATTAAAATCAACAAAATGTCATTTCAGTTTCACTTTGCAGATGTTCACCTCTAATGTACAGATCAGATTATATTTTATGTTTGGTTCAACTTTCGATTCTTCCTGCAAAGGCATGACTACATGTATTCCGAAGTTCAAATTCTACCGCCCTGGGGACTTGACTAATGTATTATGAATATTGTCTCCTTGGCTTGTTAGCGATAATCCATATGGATTAGAAAGCCAAATAGTTTTATGCTTCAGGTGGGTTTTGTCTCGAACAAAGTTCTGCTGAATATTGATTTCAACATTGAGCAGAAATTTTTTATTTCTCAATTTTCAAAAAAACTCATTTATGAGGCACATTTGTGGACATGTAATATCAAATAATATTTATATCCCTCAAATTATGGGGAGGGTGTCAAAATGTAGAATGTATAACGTACTCCTCAGGGAACGAACTACAGCTCAGATGGTAACATGTCTGGGTCAAATCTATTGGAATAGTCATGGTTTGCAAAAAGAGGGGTCCCATACTGACATCCATCCCCTAATTAATCTGTATAGCCCTTTCCTGAATATGTCTAATCTCCCCTGAATAACTGCTGCTCTTCAAGATCAGACGCATTAGAAGTTGCTTCTGAGAAGTAGCCACCTCTTTTTCACTTTTTCCAAAGGCACCCACAATTATTGTGAATAATATATTGATCAACTATTCAAGAATATTTGTTTGAAAAACTATTTTGTTTATATTTTCTGCATGAATCAATCTCTTGTATTATTAAGATAATTAAAATAGACTATTTAATTACCAAAACTAATTGTGAAGGCCTTTGGTACCTATCAGAAGCTCTCTGCACCAATACGCCCCTGGTGAAACAAGGGAGATAAAACGCTTTCCGAATTGGGCTATTATCATGATTACAGCCAGAACAACAGTTCAGAATTTGCAAGGGGATTACAACAATCTTAATAAATTTACATCATCAATGCTCCCCAATCGTACATGTCGCTATATAGGATCTTACGTATTTCAGTTGAATTTGATGTTCTGAGTTCCAATGTCATGAATATTTAATAGCATTATGATGTCACGGTCGCATCTGGACTAATCCACTTGCAGTTGGGGAGGGGAGATAGGTCACCGTCTCCGTTTACCCCAATGTTTACACCAAAGACCAGTCCATATACCTAGCTCATATTACTGTGCCACAATGTCGAGACCACGGCAACATGAAAAGACACCCCACAGCGCAGCGCATGACTCGGCTGAGCCAACCAAAAATTCTTTACCATTAATGTTCCCTTCAACACACTATTAAGCTTTCTGAGGATTGGTTAATGCTTGAGTTACTGCAAGCCTGTTAGATCCTTCAAGCGACATATCCAAATGGGGAAGCAGATAGGATTTAATTTTAATTAAATTGGTTTTGTAGAGTCTAGAGACATATGAATGGAATGCTGAAATGTAATTGTGGAACTCTTGTTAGACACAGTCACAGAATGCAAACACGGAATTCAGAACAGTTCTGTTGAAATAGTTTGGAATGGAACATTTGGCATGTTTGGCCTGTTGACACGGTCCTGCCTTAGAGATATAGGGGTACCGGTATCCAAATTCAAGATCTGTACGAATCCCTGCTGAATCTCCATTTCCAGCCCTGGATTTCAAAATCTTGAGTTCCATGATTTTTACTATGTTTTCCAAGGTCTAGCTGTACGAATGAACAAATTGATTCCGACTAAGATTCGACTTACCCAATGATATAGCTCCTTTAGCCTTGTATTCAGCCAGCCTCAAATCCAGCCATATTGCAAACTGTGACAACACAACTGGTTCACTGCAAAGTTCTCCAATAATACAGGCAAATTTGTTCTGTACTCTCTCTAATGTCACACCCATTGTTGCAGAAGTTCTGTTTGCACACCACCCTGCTTTTGATCTCTCAACCTATATAATATGTGAAGAGAAGAAAATATCATGATGTAATGGAATTTATAATTGACCAATATAGGCATTCAAGGATTAGGTGATTGATGACAAAGAATGGGACCAAAGTCAGATTTCAATCATATGAGATGTGAACCAGATGTCTCTCACAGTACTGAGTACATGTAGCTGCAGGGAGAAACTGAGCAAAAACTGTCGGCAGAGAGACCATGAATCTGTGCCACTACCCTATTTGGGTCATATGACAGCAGCTTCAGCGAGAGTCTTTTCAAAATGGGACATGTCAGAAATCAGCGATAGTGTACCTCTTGATGTGGAATTTCTTAACTGACAACTACATGCTTATAATATCAAGTTGGGACCAAAATCAGAAGCGATATACATGCATTTAACAGAAATTAATTTCTTGGCTTGAAGCAGAATTTGACAGTTTAGAAAGCTTTTAAATCATACATGTAGCTCTCGGCTTCGATGAGAAAGCTACGCAATTATTTGCTCTACCCAGTGGGTTTCACTCATGTTTAGAAAGTGAAGAATACTGATTCATTTGATGTCGAGGTTCTACTGTGTGTAACAGAATATGTGTGCATGTTGGCCATGCTGAAATTCGCAAAAAGATTCACCCATTCCAAGTTCATGGGAGTTTTGGAAAAAATGACTTAAACTGAATTACCTCCCTTGAGGGGTAATTCTAACAAAATTTTGTCCCACAAGGAATGAAATAATAATATATTTTATAACAAATTGTAGTTTATCATAAATCTTTAATTTTTTGGTTTACCCCGATAAATTATCAATTATTCAGTGTTCCAATTACAGGATTTTAAATGAAATTTTGTTTGCCAAAATACAAGTAGCATACATGTATATGCCAGTTACACATCTTCTATTGCCTTTTACCAATGGTAAAAACAAATGCATGATAATGTTCCATGAATACACACACAGTTGGTGTTTGTACAATGTAGGAAATAAAGGAACAAGATACTTGATTATTTTCTTCAAAACAAAAGCTGAAGTTAGTATGAAACAATAGGTTTGTTAATGGTCTACATTATCTCATCTGATTCGTCACAGAGAAACAAATCTGAAAATCTTGTTACCATGTTTTTCATGAGATGTAACTCCTATTAATTGTTTGAATTTGCCTTTTATAGCCCATGTGGCATAATTGTGCAAATAAAACTTGATTGTGAACCTGAAAAATATTATATACAATGTATACGCCACATGCTGAATATAAATGTCAATGAGCTTGCTAAATTGTCGATTACTACTGTCTGTGACTAAAAATATGTATTTAAAGATTAAAAATAAAATTGATGTTAGACAGCTATATCTTCCAACTGTTGAAAATAAAAAAAATCCAGGTATTTCACAAAAAAAAAAAAATTGCCAGCTCTGTAATCTTCATCTCTGGGAGGCAATAATTGCACCAATACAAAATTTTACCATAATCGTATAACCCATATCGTAATCCCAGAAGTACAGCATATTACCGCATATTCATGCCAGGTGTGAGACTGAAAAGCAGGTTATTACCGCATATTCATGCCAGGTGTGAGACTGAAAAGCAGGTTCACGCACATGCAGGGGTTTTTCATGAGAGCCAGCAATTCCAGAGTTTTGACTGAGTTTCGGTTCAACAATTCAAGAAATTTGCATAATAAATGTTGTTAGAATAATCTTAGCAATTTAGCGCAAGTAAGCGTCCCCGAGATGTGAGCGTGTCGTGGCCGAGTGGTTAGGGTGTTTGACTCTGACCCGGAGTGCTACAGCTGGCGTGGGTTCGCGCCTCGCCAGTGACCGCTTACATATATACTCGCCTATTCACAAGGCGCTGGACTGATTCGGTGTCCAGGGTAAAATGGACTGATGGTGGAACTAGTTGCTACGCTAGACCTTCGCCAGCGGAGGCACTTGGGGAATAAAGTACTTGGGTGTCTTTCAGTGACCGCTATATAAATTCACTCACAGTAGTACATCGCATACACCGCTAGGAAGCTCGCATGGTTAGACTATCACAGCACTTTCAGGATGGTAGTTCGTCCAAATTGTAGAATTGTATAAATGTACTTCCAGGACAGTAGTTCGTCCAATTGTAGAATTATAATAAATGTTCACTTCACAGCACGATAGTTGAGCTATAAAATGTTGAGTGGTTCCCAATTGATTGTATATTAATATGTACTCCGTAAGGTGGTGCCTCTCTCAAAGGGGGAAATTACGAACCGAACTTGAACTTGAACTAGATGGCGGCATTGCTGGCTCTCCTGAAAAAACGCATGTGCGTGAAGCTGCTCTTCAGTCTCGAGTCTGGCATAAATATGCGGTAAATATGTGGTACCGGTACTTTTGGAATTGATTACCATGTGGCATATTCGAAATTTGGAAAATTTAATTCCCCAATTTGATACATTTCGTTGGAATTACCCTGTAACTGAAACCAGGTAACCATGGAGCTTTCAACATCTTAAACAGCAAGACTTTTGAATGATTATGGTACCGATTCAGAAAATAATAATACTAACTTCCAATAACGATCCGTAACGTTTTCGCGAATATATGTTGTTGTTAATCTGTAAATCCACAGTGGCGAAGTCGTATTTGTTGTTGTTGTTGTATCAAAAAAAAAGCGCCAACCGGAAATAGTTTCACCAGGCAAAATCACAAATAAAACCCATCAGATTTGAAGCTGAGTATGTCGATTATACATGGCTACCGGGTAACATGAATATATCTCGAGTAGAATGTCAATGAAAAAAGCACTTCTACAGGTCTATCTCGAACAATGTAACAAAACTGACAAAGCAAACAAGAAAACGCGCCTCTACAAGGTGGGCGCAACACTCTCGGGGAGCAGTCCGTAATCTATATTGCCCATGTCATCGTTCGAGCGCCACAAATTTTCCGCAAGTTGAAGCCAATACTTCACACAGCAATGCAGTGCGTCTAGACGTCTGGTTGGTTGTTGTTTTTCTTGAGGGATTTCGTTACCTTTTAGACGAAAAATAGTTGATAGCCCCTGAATAACAGTCGTATATTGACGTACTACTTGAAAAAAGAGCACATAAAAAAGTATTTTGTTTTTAAGGCTATATAAATTAGTTTTGCATGAACGAGAGAATCTAAGAAACAACATGGATTTCAATGGGATTTTAGGTTTCAGTCAAATTTGTGCACTCCTCAAGCTATCTTAAACAAAAAATTACAAGGTGAACTTTCAATTTATTTGCTTATATTTTTATCGTATGTATTGATTGCTGATTCAAATGAGTTACAAAAATGAGTCCACTCTGCCGCTTTCTGACAATAGAGATAAGTGCCAAAACCGCACGTTAAAAGATGTGAGAACAGTTCTAATCGAAAGCATATGTGGGCTGTAGTCCCCCCCCGTCATTTTTTTTTTAATTTTAGCTGTTGATGACAATTTTGAGGGATATTCTAGGTTCATTATTCATTCTCATTTGTCAATAGGTTTTGTGGGATATGTCGGGTGTCTTTATGTAAACGAAAGGTAAGGAAACCCTTTAAGCCATATGCTCTCTGGTGAAAAATCACCGTCAGGTACAACACAAAAAATTGCACATACTTTCTTCATATTATCCTGCAAATTCTAAAAAAAAATGTAGATCAAATTCGTTATAAAGATATAGACAGGCCTAAAGGAAGATATCTTATAACTTATAAGATAACTTTTCACCGCAGTTCCAGAAAGAAGATAATGTTCAAAAGAGCTGAAATTTCCTGACTTTTTCGCCAATCCTGTATTGGCATCATTTTGAGATTATATTTGCATAATCCCAGGGATATGGATTATGGAAAAATTCCAAATGGTGGCGACTATAGGTGTCCTCAGAAAATCGTGTTTTCGGTCTTTTCTGTCCATTTTCTCTTGCCGTACGGTACCTAATGACATAAAAGTAATTTACTTTTACAAAACTAATGTTTCTCTATCATACTGATTAGTTTGTGCGAGAAAACATTTTTTTAAAAAAACACAATCGGAAAAAGAGCCACAACAAATGAGCAAAAATGGCTTAGTATAAGATAACGTCACTGTGACGTCATTATGGCGGCCAACTTGAATTTTTTCTTTACATTTCCTTGTAGAACTTGACCCAAATATAAAGTATGAAAAATTTCATCTCTCTATCCCAAGGGTTTACGGAAACAAAAAGGGGTATCAGAGGGAAATGACTCTACCCCCAGATTTGGACAGTCCCCAAACTGGTAGGGTCAAGCGAAACTCACATTCTTGAACCTAAATCGTGTCAGAGGCTTTCAGTTTCTCGAGATATTTTCAAAATCTAGATGTAAAATGGTGCTTACCGGCGTATTTTGACAACACTGACTGACTGTAACGTTTTGGACGACATTAGCATGCCCCTGCTATAGGAATGTTTCAAATGTAGATGTAAAATTTCCTATTTTATGAAAATTATTAGACTAATGGAGCTTGTCCCTTTTTTTAGGTTCAACAAGGCGTTCTGGTGCATTCATATCTAATATCTTTCACAATTCCCGGTATGTGTAAGATGTGGCATTTTGTTCGGGAGGAACACCGTCGGTTTAGCATAAAGGGCGGAATTGGGTAGCCTCCTAGACTCTCGTACAACTTTATATCTTCAAACGTATGCTCCAGTTTTGGGCACATAAAAAGGAAAATCAGTATTCTAATACTTTGACATGTAGCAGCGGGACTGTGGTATATTTTCTTCGTAGGCTCTTGAACTTCTGTGGGTTTGGGTAGGCCAATATCATTTCATCAGAAATACCATAAACAGCGGACCGCTCATAATACCAGAATTGATATTATATATTAAGATTTTTTTTTCTATTTCTTTTCTTTTTATTATTATAATTATTATTATTATTTAATATATTTGTATACCAGTACACATTTGTATGTTTGCCACACTAAGATCGAATAAGGGATGACACCCTTCTCCCAAGATCTGTTGCTCCACAGGGTCAGGTATTTGATACTATGTGAAGACCTAAGAATAGCCTACATTGAGTGTCCGTTCCCTATAGCGGGTGGTTGTGTGGGTACAGGTTCCTGTTGCTTCAATGCAGTTTGCTGAGAAGCAGCAGGAACTTGATAATGTGATGTCTAGCACTGTAATATCACTTGTCTTTATTGCACCATATGTAAGCGTCCTGTCTGTGCCTTGTGTGCTGTCCTCATTGTTTTGTTGGGGGGATGGAAGGTGTCTGGTTCCATGCTGCTTCAAAGATTTCTTCTTTGAAGTAACAGGAACGCAACTTGGCTGTGTGGTGCTTAAGTGGTTCGTCGCGATATAGGTGAAATATTGTTGGAAGCGTTAAATTCTATTCACTCACTCACTCCGTTCCCTAGTGCCAAACCTAATTCAAATGAAGAAAGAAATATCTGCGTCATCGTAAATACGGACTTGTCCCTGGATATACAGGAGCTGGTTTGTTGTGGCGCGCATTTAAGGTGACTGCCATTCAACAACTCTAGAATCATCAGACATTCCAGAGAGTGAGTTTATTTCTAGGGGCGACTGTTTTGTTTAATAATTACATTCGTGGATATGTAATAACATGTTATAATACATTGATCTAAAGGAAAATTGTGCAGTCACAACGTCCAGTGATCGTTATCGTTTGTTCGTGTTTGACAGGTTGGGGAAAATACCTTGATCGAGGTATTATACCTCGATCGGGGTATTATACCTTGATCGAGGTATTAGTCTATACCTCGATTGGGGTATAGGGCTATGTCAACTTCAGTTTTTATATATTTATGGAAAATGTGGACAATCACACATATGCCGGACTGCACGAATCTTTCAACAGTATCCATTGCTTCATTATTCCATGATTTTCACAGCAATGTATCTTTCGTTTTATGCGACTAATCATTCAAATTAGCCACTTCAATATTTCAAAAATGAAACATGGCTTCAAATTACATATTCGGTGAAATCTATTCTGCAAATGAAAATAGCATACTTCCATATCAAGTTCATGCACAAATTGCAGGATTTTAGAGGCAATGCCTAGATAATAAATCAAGTTTAACTGACAGATATAATTAAAAGCATGTGCACATTAGTAGACCCTGCCATGTGTATGCATGCTAGGAGATTGTGCAGTGCATCAGACAATTTGATCTAATTTATTCATCAGTCAGTGCATCTACATTCATGCAACATGGATATGACTTTGAGGTGGAAGAATGCCTTCAATGCCATTTTCATGAATATGTCATTTGTGTTTCATTTTTGAAATATTAGAGTGGCTAATTTAATTGATTAATCGCATAAAATGAAGCAATAGATGTTGTTGAAAGATCCATACAGTCCAAGGTATTTGTGGATGTCCACATTTTCCATAAATTAACAAAAACTGAAGCTGACATAGCCCTATACCCCAATCGAGGTATAAGCCTATACCTCGATCGAGGTATAATACACCGATAAAGGTATAATACCTCGATCAAAGTATTTCCCCCAACCTGTTTGAATAATGAACTCACTGTTTAAGGATTCTTTTGGCAAGTCTACATTGTAGATATATTTCTTTGCCGAACAAGCCAGCTAGGGAAACTAAAATGTAGAGGGAGTACCGGTACATAAAACTTAAATACGTCTATGACCGGTATGATAGACAATCAAAATACAGCAGGTTGAGAAACCTCAATAGCTAGGTCTTTAGCTCGATGAAGCTTAAATTTCAATAACATTTTAACTGGAATGCATCCTCCTTAAATACCGGTATGCTATTAATCTACAGTACTGACTGTTCAGTACGACATCTACATATTAAAAGAAAGGCTGTCGGTCACTCATTGTATCAGAAAATAATGTTGAGATAATTGCTCAAGCGACATCAGTTCAACTTTGTGATCTGGTACCGGTATACTGGTACCGGTATTGTTAATGTTGATAATATATTGCAGGATTATTTATCAAGTTTAATGAGATTTGTTAGCTCCTTGAACATGTTTAAAAAAATTAAGCGAAATTTCGTGGAAAAATCCAGAAAATATGTTGACCTACTCTGCTGTACTGTACTGAGAATGAACTGTTAAATTATAGGGGATACATTTCTATCAGATAGCTGGAAACAAAATAGAGATTTGTATTTAAATTTCATTTATTAATTCATACAGAAAGTTGACTATGATAAATTGAGAACAGAAATGGGTTAAATTTTGTAAATCTCACGAGTTTAGAAATGTGTCATCAAAAATATATTCAATTTAAAGTTTTTCAATTTTACATACATGTACATGTGTATACGGTACCGGTCTATATTTTCCCCTTGTTTGCAGGCCGGCTATCTGTTGATGTGTTTATTGACACACACTGTAACTATCTGTTCCTACAATGGGTGTGTCATTAGAGAGAGTACAGAACAAATTTGCCTGTATTATTGGAGAACTTTGCAGTGAACCAGTTGTGTTGTCACAGTTTGCAATATGGCTGGATTTGAGGCTGGCTGAATACAAGGCTAAAGGAGCTATATCATTAGGTAAGACAGATCTTCTAACAAAGAGCCAATTAATTCAGCTGTTCTCAAGATATTTCTCCATCATCCATGAAAATACCACCATACATTTATGAGGATCACAACGCGCACCTTTGAATGTTTCTCTCCATAATGCTTCTATATACTCTCCATAATGTTTCCACTTTTTCTCCATAATGGTTTTGCATCTTCTCCATAATGGTTCCACTTTCTCCCCATAATGGTTCTGTGTCTTCTCCATAATGATTCCACTTTCTCTCCATAATGGTTCTGCATCTTCTTCATAATGGTTCCACTTTTTCTCCATTTAATGGTTCTGCATCTTTTCCATAAGGGTTCCACTTTTTCTCCATAATGGTTCTGCATCTTCTCCATAATGGTTCCACTTTTTCTCCATAATGGTTCTGCATCTTCTCTATAATGGTTCCACTTTTTCTCCATAATGGTTCTGCATCTTCTCCATAATGGTTCCACTTTTTCTCCATAACCGTTCTGCATCTTCTCCATAATGGTTCCTCTTTCTCTCCATAATGGTTCTGCATCCTCTCCATAATGGTTCCATTTTCTCTCCATAATGGTTCTTCATCTTGATATTGGTTTCACATCTTCTCCATCATGTCCATAATGGCTCCAGATCTCCCACTAAACAGTCACAGATGTTCTCCATAATATTATAATTCCACTTTCTCTCCATAAAAGTTCTGCATTTTCTCCATAATTGTTTCACATCAGCTCCATAATGATCGCAATGTCTCTCCATAATGGTTCCACGTATTTCTCCATAATGTTAGAAGTCAGAAATCTCTATTGGTTCTTCTTCTTCTCTTTACTATGAACATGTACATGCTGAAATATTGCTGACTGTGACAGTCAATCTAATTCTTTCTCTTTGATGTCCAAAAACTGGTTCGATACCCTCTCCAAAATGGTTCCATATGATGTTCATGTTGTCCATAGTGGTTCCACATGATGATTTTCATACGTAGTTGTTTCACAATATTTCTGTAATCATCATGATCATGGTAATGGTTCCAGATCATCTTTGTATTATTGGTTCCAGATCTCTCTACTAGCTGTACATCTTCTTCTACATGTACATGTACAGTAGCTGTTCTAAATCTCCATGGTCATTCAATATATCTTCTCCATAATCACAATAAGGGTTCCACATTGTCCATGAGATGAACAGTTCTCCATAATGTTCTTCATTATTCTTGGACAAGCTCTCCATAATGGTTACACCTATTGGACCCCATATTATCTCCATATTCTCTCCATGATGATTCTGTGATGTCACAACTATCTCCATTATTATCTCCATTTAGTTACCTCTGCCTTCTAACATGTCTAATGAGCAACAGCTACATGTATACATCATGTCATACATATGCTAAAGTGATAGATATTGTTTGCATGCTAGATATTTGAATGTTGCATTGACCAATATTTGCCCGAAACGCACATGAACTGTAGATGGACATTATTAGTCCCGAGTCCACAATAAACCAGTTATTATATTAATATGAATATTATTAATTACAGAATGCACAGGTGAACACCCTGATCCCATTTGGCTGAAAGGACACAAAAGTGTGCCAGAACGGATAAAGCAAAGGGTAGTGACTCTTGACAACTCCCCTCATGCCAGCCCTAGAAATTCCTTCTCCAAGAAAACCACAGCTCAAAGGGTTTCGACGTCCTTTAACCCACAGCACATTCCAGAAAAATTTGAAGAAAGATTATCTCCTGATGTTGTAGTTGTGAAGAAAGAACCATCAGACTCCAATGAAATTGTTGGTGTTTTCACTTTGCACGGGCACGAAGACATGTCTACAAATCGAACACCGGCGAGAAAAAGAACTGCCACAGAAGGTATTCCCAGTGAACACAATCAGTCACCATCGGACAGCAATTTCTTCCAGCAAAATAATTCGTCTTTAGTCTCATCGTCACCCAAAGCTCGGCGAGTTACCCCCTCTTGTGAGAGTAGCCCACCCCCTTTAGTACTTGAAACTGTGTCTGAAAGTCTCATCTCAATAATCAGTGGAGATTTACAGGAACAATCTATTTTGGCTGACTATAGCAGCATAGAGAGTCCAGAAAAGGGAGACTACTCTAGATTCAAATATTTGACACAGCCGATAGCATCACAGGCAGCTGACAACACGTTTGATACGGAAGATATTCATGAAGTAGGAATACAAGATGGCGGCAGTATAAATGGTAAGCTATGTGTCTTGTCAGGGCCATTCAAGCTCAGTAAAACCTGTGAATACCGACATCTGGGTAAACCGACCAACCTCTAAATACCTGCATTGTCCATGGTCCCAATACTTCAATCTAAAGTATTTTGAACCTTAATGAACCAGAACCCTGATACCGGCATTATCCATGGTCCCAATACTTAAATTAAATGTACATGTACCAGTATTTTGAATCTTGATAAATCAGAACCCTGTCAAAACCGACACTATAATCTTGTCCCAAGCATGGTCGTTTTACACAGGTTTCACTGTATAAGTTATATGCATAGTTCCATGCAAAATTCATTCATATCAATTGAAAATGAACCATGGAAATCCTATTTCCCTCAAAATTGGCACCAACAGCTAACCAACTACATGTAACTCAAATTAAGGCCATCCTTAAAATTTGTTTTTTTGGGCATAACCATGATAACCCGACTCTATCTCAGAAATTTGGGTGAGTAAGTTGAAATTAGAGGTATCTGACATTTACAGAAAATAGGATGATTTTAGGATGAAATTTGAAGAAAAAAAATATATATGGTGGCAGATTTGCTAATAAAAAGGTTTGGATAGGGGGTATTGTGGTGTGTAGATGGGTTGCGCCCAACCAACATATTTATTGATGGCTCTACACTTTTTGATCTGCCCATCTTCACTTTGGATTTGTGATTTCTTCCTATCATTTAACAAGCGATTTTGACACAAGTTTACATGCCAGAAATCAACATGGTTCAGGGGGAAAACTCAGGAAATCATTGAAAACTGCACTTTATTTTTTATTGTATTCATTTGGGGAAAATATCTGTTGCATACCAAAATTTAGGTCAACATCTGGACGATGTGTCACATCTAAATTGAGGTGATCACCTTGCGCTTCTGGCAAGGTTGTATGCTTTATCCTTACATGACCTCTCCTCTTCCTCTGGTGTCTGGTATATCAGTTGGAGTCTGCTGATGATCCGATTTCTTTGCCCACTGGACAGACATGTTATGGTAGATATGGTGGATAGGTAGAATGTTGGCATGCAAGAGCCTAACCTATCAAATCAATTACAAATACCCACAACGTACTCCAAAGGGTCTCTTCAGTCTTTCCAATTCAAAAATAAGTCTTCCAGGCATATCACATTCTGCAATGCATATTGTAGGCTTATTAGCTTCCCTAGATCCTCAAATGACTGTTGCCAATCAATGCAGATACATGGGATCTAAATCCATCCAGAATACCCCAGTTTGGTCATCTTGATCAAAATTCTGGCTTCCTATTGATGCCAGACTTCTTGCTGGTCTTTCAAGTCCCCCACCCAAAAAATACGGATGAAATGAGGAATTTATTTTAACCTTCATTGCCCAAACAAGGTTAATATCTTTCTTCTTCTCCACACTTTTGAGTCAAGTCTCTCTTCTCGTTTTGTGTCACCCTTCAGCAACGAGACTGGATGATATCTCTGGATTTGCAGTATGTGTAGTTGTGTACTTACGTTTGCCACTTGATCCTTCATGCCAAAACTATCTGTGATTCATGATGGACCTCCGTCGATTTCATATTGTGATGCTTCCATTTGGCCTCTCAACCTCGCCTTGGGATTTCACTCAGGTGATTGCAACTATACATGTAACTGTGTTGATCCAGTCACCAGTCACGGGTTCAAGTATCACTTCTATTTAGGATCTATACAGACATCGCTTCTAGCATGTCTACATTGTAGATACAGACTTTGAAGATTCTAGACATGCTAGTGGTATTATCTTCTGCACACGTGGAAGTTCGATTTAGCCCCATCATAATAAAGTTGGTTTCTGGGGATGGCCTAGGACACCATGAATCTGGCCTTGGGTGTTGCTTCCTCAGTGGGCCAGATTTGTCAATTGATTCTCAGATTCATGAAAAACGAACATTGCACTGCACTAGATACACCACTGGCTGTATGAACTGCCATGCGAATTATGTGTTGGAGAGAAATATTAAAAGAAAAAATGAATTTCTGCCTTAACTGACTTGGATGAAGTAAATATGTTCTCCTGCTGGTGGTATTTGAATTAGTTCATAAATGTTTCATCATCAATAGAGAACGTCTCTGAAGTTCACTTAATTTTTGCCGACATGGCTGTTACCGTGGAAAATGGCGAAGCTTTCTGACAAACCCTTGCATTACATGTAAGGGGATTGCAAACATGTAATCTCCTCTGATATGATTCAGTGGGTTTTCCCCTTTCAATTTAGTCTGATAATTCTTGACATTTCTCACGAGAGTACCAAGATTGGAGAGAACATGGCTTAGTTTCTTCGTATTCCATTTTTCCGCTTAACCCGGGGCTAGGGGCCGTATGAACCCATGTACTTCAAGATCCTCATGGTACTCATATGAACAGTCACAATCAAAGCGTGACTGAGATACATCATTCTTTAGATAACGACTTTTCAAAGAATATTGTGGATTAAGAATACTGATCAGCGATACGGATTTGATATTTTTGGAACATCATGATGTCTTGCAGGCATCATTGAAAACTGTTGACCGCTTCTCTCTTGCAGGAAACAAGCCTATGTTTATGTATACTATGATTGTCTTTTTGAATTTGGTGCTAATACTGTTATGTGGAAAATGGAATAGGTCTTTGGATTATGGACGCGGATATTCTCTAATGGACGACGGCTGGATTATGAATGACGGACTAGACGCTTGTAATTGTATGACCTCGAGAGCTGTCTCTGGTGGGCCTATTCGTCATGTAAGGAAAACACAATAGGTGACTACATGTGGGGAACCTTGCTAAACCTGGAAAAGGTACCCGACAAGCTGTATTGCACACTGTGTTCCCGGTTCAAAGATGACGAACTTCTCCTCTGGGGAGAATGACAAATTTGGTATTTGTAGAACATCATTTAAATGGTTGTGTCACTATTCTGGCTGATATATGAATAGAAACTGTACTGGATCGTCCAAAAAATCCCCAATTGATTTTGACATGTGAGGCAAGTCAATGTGTCTTTCAAATCAACGTAAGCAGGGGTAACAAGGTCATCACGCCAGATACTCTTCCGTCTAAAGTGGCCTGGGCTTTTTGATAGTCTTGACCAATTATAATAAGGATTTTTCGCACTTGTTACTGTTTACTGTGTGAATGAATATATACTATCTCAAAATGTATTACGATGTTAAGTTACATGCCCTCTTAGATAGTTAATCCAAGTCGTCCTGCAATTCACCACGGTATTCTCCTTGCCCCATTCACCTGCGACAAAATGCGGCTGCCATTATATTGGATAGCATGGTTTCTCAAATTTGGCGATACATATCGCATGCTGATAGCAAAATACGAACGTAGCGTGCAAGATCTAGACTATGGCGTTACATTTCGTAACTTGTGTCTAATTCCGCTTAACCCGGGGCTAGGGGCCGTATGAACCCATGTACTTCAAGATCCTCATGGTGCTCATATGAACAGTCACAATCAAAGCGTGACTGAGATACATCATTCTCTAGATAACAACTTTAGAACGATTATTATGGATTAAGAATACTGATCAGCGATACGGATTTTATATTTTTGGAACATCATGATGTCTTGTCGGCATCATTGAAAACTGTTGACCGCTTCTCTCTTGCAGGAAACTAGCCTATGTTTATGTATACTATGATTGTTTTTTTTGAATTTGGTGCTAATACTGTTATATGGATATGGAATGGGTCTTTGAATTATGGACGCGGATATTCTTTAATGGACGACGGCTGAATTATGAATGACGGACTAGACGCTTGTATGAGAAAACAACTCCAGCCATGTTAGTAATCTTATTTGAATTGAACTTTGAAGCATTGGGACTAATCATGCGAGTTGAAACAAATCATTTGAAACATTTCATTTTTCTCGCCTAAGTATTAATATCTTCCTTGTGAACTATTCATGTGGGACCTACAGTCATGTCAGGAGTAGGTGGTAAAAAATATTCCCCGCATGAGATTTTTTCAATATTTTGTGGGAAATATCCAAAATGGCTGTACTGGACGTGTGGGATGACGTCCACTCAGTGAGCCCTCTGACGCTGGCTCTGATGCCAGCGCAATACTAGTTGGTCACTGGAAGCAGATAGTATTATTAAGTAATGGGAGAAGAGGACATCTGAGCATACTCTGGCATATCGGGTCAGCAACATGCCCTTGCTGGTGCTATATTCTATCTATCATGTCCATATATATAGTCATCTACCATGCCTCTGATTGTAGAACGTCAGAGTCATGGCACATGATTCGTGATGATTCAGATAAACAACGCCAGAAAATAGTCCAGGAAATGACATCCAAAAATCGACTCAAAGTTAATTACTTGAACAATTTGATAAATTTTACCAGTGCTCGCCGTCTACTTCAATCATAAGTTGTTATCTCCAGATGTCCTGTCTGGTAGCTCATTTTGAAAAGCTGATTTTTCCAAGAAGAAATACGTTTTTTCATGATTTTTCTTCCACCAACCAAAAGAGTGAATTATGTACTTCAGTATTTTGTAGCCTGTTAGGGATACTGGAATTTTAATACTGTTTATTAATGTAAATGCTTTGATGAGTTTCTATTTTTATCATTCAAAAGCTGTACATATATGATTTACACAGGCCTTTTACCCAAATTAAGTTCCCTCTTTCTTGTCTGTTTTCATACAAATGCACTGTCAGAGGGAGGCAAATCCTTCATGTGCCCGTTTTCTGATGAACGATCCGCTTGATACACCCTTTCTAAAACACACACAAATCATCCCTCGCGATATCCTGGCTTCCATAGTTGAGAACTATGAATGATAGATGTATGTATATGTATACAAATTGGAAGAGGGATGTAAATTCAATGCGGCAAGTGCTCTTTCCATGACCTACATATACATTGAGCGGCATTATCATGCTGTGTTTTAATAATATCTTAAATATAATGTTACTTTCTCTATCTGATTCGTAATTGACAAAAACGGTATTGACCACATTATCTTGAAATTGTTGCTTGCTAGAAACTGGCATAAGGCATTCCATACATAATGGCATGGTACACCGAGTTGGAACTCCCTGGAATACTTTTTGGCTTAATAGAAAAAGGATCGCATATGGCATGCCCTAAAGTCATGAAAGTACCATTCCAATTGGAACTCCTCCTCATGCTGATCAGATTACCATATTGGCATGATGTATCCCATATGGATCACCAGCCAACCTTGCTAATCCACATCTCCCTCATTCGAGACAGCGGATAGACCATTGTATTTGAGATACACATTAAACACATTAAAAAGATGCAAGGGCAGGCACCGAAACTACCATCCGTACATGTGAACATGGCGTTGACATCATATTGGTACCGTGGAGAATTACCATGATGTGTCACATTTGTCCTTGCAAAGCTTCCTTGGACATGGTGGTTTCATTTAAGATACCAACTGGTCATCTAGCATATGGTGTAGTGTGCAAGCTGCATTCAGTAACCTGGACGCATTTCGTCCATTTACAGAGGATTGTTCACAAGCCCAAGCTTCCCTGTTTGCCATGACGTCACAAGAAGTAATGGAGCCACTAACTCAGCCTGCTGCCAATACCCAAACCATGAAAATGGTGGAACCTCTCACTTCTCAAAAGACAAGGGGTCACTATACACGTTATTCCAAATCGCGAGCTGTACGGAAACCCAAAGACCATACATTTTGTAAATCTACTCAAAGACCATACATCAGTTTTATGAAACACTCGGTCTGAAGATCTCAAAAAGCACTGTCCGGTCGATCAAATGATGTACTTGAAATCCTTGGCTGTTGATCTAAACATGACGAAGCTTGAAGATTTATTCTAGAAAGTTTGCTCTGACCTGTTTGGAAAATACAGAGAAGAAATCAACACACTCTAAATCAGACTGGGAATACACTGTGGCAACTGTCTGTCCAGTGCCATTGCTATATCTGGATCAGATAACGCCAAACAGAATTCACAAGATACGCTTATCCTAAATACATGTTTGGGGAGTTTAGAGCCTGAGTATTCACATCTTATCGTGCAAAGCAACGTGCGACGGGCCTGATACTTCGAGTTAACATGTCCAGAACTCCGGATCGAAAAGGAACTGAAAAGTGGGCGTTACCGTTACATCAGTTGTGAATATTTTGAATGACCAAGGAAAAATTGACTTTCAAAACAGTCGTCAATGTTGATTTCAAATCTTCAAAGCCGTGACTGAGTTTGTCGACGTGATGAATCACCAGGGGCGAAAGGTATAAAATATGGCACTGAACTACGACGAGATTGTCATATGCATATTTTATTTTCAGGAAACCATGAATGAGATCTACCAGGCGCTGAAAGGATGGATCGAAGTTAGAATCTCATGACTTGAGCAGTATGGGCAGTATGTTCAAATTGTCAGAGCGCACATTCTCAACAGAAAAGTTTTACGATTTGATACTCGAGTTGGATCGTCTTGAAATTATGGCATGCTCTGTACTGGCACTCCTAGACCTGATCAGTACTGTGCAGTGACAAACAATTTTTGCCTGGAAAATCTCCTGGGAAGTCCTGATCAGCTGCTGACCATAATGTACTGACAGTAACTGCACAGTACCACCGAGATACTGATCAGTACTAAGCCTGTAATGCTGTACAGTTTCATGCAGTCGACAACTCAACGGTTCTTCACAACCTATTTCGGGATGAAAATTGTCGGCTCTTGACAGCGCTGAATGGTTAATGACTTTACAGCACTTGCCTGAAGATTTTCTTGTCGTAGCCCCCAGTTACTGCACAGGACCATCCAATTTCAACAGTACTAATAGGTTGGGAACTGGTGACTGGATCATCACCGCTACATGTATAGACGCAAGCACCTGAGTGAAAACCCAGGGAGAGGTTTAGGGGCCAAATGGAAGCTCACAATCTGGAATCGGCGGGGTCCATCATGCTTAATATCAAAGCTAGTTGAACTAGAAACTGATTTAGCAGTGAATTATAAAGATTTCCTCATTCTGCATCTTATGAGTTATCCTTCCCTCTTTCACTCGAAAAAATATATGTAATATTCAAGTGTATCATGCAATATCCTCGATTTTCTTCGTAATCTTACTATTAAAATAATAAAAGAATTCACTTAACACCTTATTTGACTATCAGAATTCTGTGTTTCTGAGCGAGTGGTTGGGTAGGCACGGGTTCCTGTTGCTTCAATGTATTTTGCTGAGGAGCAACAGGAACTTGATAATGTGATGTCTAGCACTGTAATATCACTTGTCTTTATTGCACCGTGTAAACGTCCTGTCTGTGTCTTGTGTGCTTTCGTCAGTGGTTTATGGGGTGGACGGAGGGTGTCTGGTTCCATGCTGCTTCAAAGATTTCTCCTTTGAAGTAGCAGGAACACAACTTGGCTGGGTGGTGCTTAGTTGGTGCGTCGTGATATGACTGAAACAATGTTGAAAGCCTATTCACTCACTCAATAACCTTGTGTTTCTGAAGTTATAACCTGAATTTTGTCTCTGGTCTGATGGATGTTATGGTGGTAGCGATTGTACAGATCGTGAAAAGATAAAAGAGATTCCAAGTCTGAAAAAAAGGCACAAGACATTATCTTATCACTCCATTCGATGATATTCTACATATCATGACCAATGATTTCCGTATGAAGAGGGGCTGTCTCATTCTGATTTGCAGGAGTTTATTAGAAATGTAAGGTGCATATTTTCAGGATTGGATTTGTATTTGATGGCAATAAGAACTTTTATCTTGAATGTAAAAAAAAACATACATACCAAGGCTATCTTCTGAACGTCTGGGTTAATGCTTGTACATGTATTTACTCATTTTGAACACTGATACATAGATCGGATAGTGAGTAGATTCATGAAGGACACCTTTATGTTGTACTTGACGGAGGCCCCCTTTCTTCTTGTTCATGTTTGTACTACTGTGACAGTAGCTCTAATGTATCAGTCTAGAATATTTTATTACCTGTGTATGGTGAAATTCTGTTGGTGGACTTAATCCCCGAGACCCGCCCTCTGTACAAGCCATTTGACAAATATATGTAGGTTTATTGACTTGGTGGAAAATTTACCGCATGACGTCAGGCATTACAGGTTATTTTTTCTGGATGTTTTGGAATTTACGATGTTCACCCCATGTTGAGGCGTTTACTTCATCAGACGCCCGCCATGCTGATCCATTAACATCAGATTAGTTAATTATTTGAGCTCATCCGTCATCACAGCTCCTGAGCTAGCATATCTAATTCCGCTTAAGCCTTTGCTGGAGATCATGTGGTTATTTCATACTAGTTTCCACATGAACGTCTGCAATAAAAACGCATTGAGATACCAAGGCTACGTCTAATAATCCTTCGTGTTCTAGTTTGAACGTTCGGCGCCGAGGGAGGCTTCTCTGTAGAGTCATATGGTTGTTTTTTAGTCACCAGACATCATCAACTTGTCCATCCCTTACATGTCTTACCAAATATTTGTTCTCTGTGTTTTGCCTGTCGTTTTCTAACATTTCTAATTATACGAAGTTCATGTAAGCTATGCTTATCTTGCATTTGCTGAAAACGATAGGCAATCCAGGTACATGTTTGTGCTATAATTATTATAGATTTGAAAAGATATACATTTGTATACGGTGATCGTGTAACATTTAACGATTCAAATATTTCACATTTGTTGCTGAGCAAGCATGCTGGTCAGCTCAAGATTGTTTGCAGATTTTTCCAGTCGTGCATTCATCAGGGGTCTTGAACTGCAATGTATGGGAAACGTTGGGTTGAGGAGGAATTGGCATGATCAGACTGCATATTACATACCGGAGTCCACAAGTGGTGCACATTTTGTAAAGCTTTGCGAAAGTTCTGTTAAAATCTTGAAGAAATTATATCTGTCTTTTGAAGGTTGGTTCTGATTATTATGTTAATGCTTTCATTGGCAGATTTTGGAAAAGCTCTTGACCACAGTTATGGCACCATCTCCCCAAACTGCCGTGTCCGAGACACGAACAAGACCATGATTTCAGCTGGACGGCCATATTTTTCTACAACTGTATCGGAAGATTTAGCCTGGTTATACCCGTCTGTGTTCCCTGAACGACTCCATAGTTCATCAATAAAAGCGCGTTACCCCAACAGAAATAACAAGTCTTCCACTTCTGTTCGCGACATGGTGAAATGTGTGGGCATTCTTGAACGATGGCTGTGGGGTCGATACGGCGAACAGCGAGACTTGGAATACATTCCTGCCAAAGAGCTGGACCAGTACCTTAACGCCTTCTATCCAATTCTCCGGAAGCAGGATGGCGAACCTTATGACCCAAGAACCTTGGCGAATTTTAGGTCACATCTTGTGTGCTTTCTACATGGTTGTGGCTACAAGTACTCCATAAGTAAATCGGGAGAATTCGCTGGAAGTCAAGTTGTTTTTGCCAACATGACCAAATTAATAGTTTCTAACAAAACAAAGTGAACAGTTCTTCTCATGTTGGTGAGTGTGTATTGTATTGTGACGCTAAGCTCTCATTACACTTACACCAGCAGTCTTGCATCCCCAGTTGTGTTCTTCAGCTAGGGGACATAACTCATTCTGGAATATTTTAAAGTAAAGTAACTATTTCTCTTTCATTCATTAATTCCCATATTAAGCATCCGTAGTTCTCTCTTTCCAGCAGTTAAAACATTCAAATTCAAGCCCCGGTGTACGGCATGGACGTCATCAGAATCACTAATATAGCGTGATAACTTCGATAGAATCTTCTGAGAAATGTCGCCACCTGTCTAATACAGAAGTTGTTTTCCTTAAGAATGTTTCTGGTTTAGTTTTTAGTCTCAGTTTGTAAAATGATACTGAAATTCACCTATTCACACAATGCTAACACAGCATCGCTATTATATTATTGAACTTGTAATTAGGCTTGCACTGTCGACTGAATTTCTCATTTTGTGTTTCTGATCCGCTATCCCATAGTAGCACTTGACCGCTTGGATGTCGAGACGAGACGTTAGTCCGCAGATTTCTCCAAATTTAAGCCACGGCGAGCAAAATTTTCAGCTTTAGACTGTGCCAAACACAAAATTCACTTTCTTTGTTTACTCATAGATTATATGCATATTCAGTCTGCGCATGTGACTGTGACGGAGCAGACGAACTATACTGGCATAACTGAACAAACACGAGGTGCCATTTTCAGTGCAGATCATGGCCAATATCTCAGGACTTGGTAGAAATTGATGGCACCAATATGATGATTCACACCACCTCTATGATGATGATCCATGAGGGGACTATCGTATAATGAACACCAATACAACCAAAGATATCTTTGTGGGGACTGTCATATATCATACACTATACGTATAGTAGGGGTAGTAAGCACCAATACTATCAAAGCCAAGTGTCATGACTGAGGACTATCGTTTACTTTTTAACACTTATATCATCATTGGTATTTTTGTGAAGACTCATATATTTAACACTAATATAATCAAAGATAACTGTGAGAACTATCGTATACAAGGTTCATACGCCTCCTGGAAAGTCCTTGAAACTCCTGGAATTTAATGGCTAACCTGGGAAGTCCTGGAAAATGCTTAAAAATGAAGTTAAACTCCTGGAAGAATTACACTTTCCTCTTCTGGGAGAACCAGCGATCTGATGCCATGCATTACTATGCCAAATTTGCCTTTAATTCGATCATCTTTGTTGCGAGTTATTGTACTAAAGAGTCCTGGAAAATTAAAATTATTGACCTGGAAAGTCCTGGAAAACTCCTGGAATTTATTCCTTTCATAAGTGTACGAACCCTGCGTATAGTAAGCAGCAATACTATCATAGACAACTGTTGGAAATTGGAGCGTTATGCAAGAGGTGGAAAAAATTGACGACGTCCGGTGACTAAAAAGCAACCATATGACTCTACAGGAAAGTATTCTTCGACGACTAACATTCAGACCCGAGAATACGGTGAATTCGCGGACGTAGCCTTAGTATCTCGGCCGCGCTTTTATTGCAGCTGTTCATGTGGAGACTATGAAGTATCTACACGCCCCCTAGCACCGACTTAAGCGGAATTGGATACGCTAACTCGGGAGCTGTGATGATTGCTTTGTTCACATTTTCTCGTCGAGCTTATCCAAAGGTATAATGATGTAAGTTGCAGTTACCTAGTCTCTCTCATTACCTACACCACAAAGAACAATTGCGTGAGGATAGCCTAATGCTCAAGGACACTGAGCCCTCCTGCAGACACTTTCACACACCCTCTAGAATTTGTCTTTATACACCTAACAGTATGCATTATAGCTATGGTAATGTATATATTTGTTGAAAGCGCATTTCTGAAGAATTCCAAATATATAAATGCGTTCACTGTAAATCTGTAGGCTGTGAAGATATTCGAATTTAAAAAAAATAATTTTAAAAAGGAGTCTTTTTTTAAATGGCTATTTTCGGAAAAAAAACTTTCAACTTATCGTAACTTACATCATCATTTCCTGTCTCAGTTTTGTCAGTTTTGGCCTAGTTCTTATCCTATTGACATTTCCTTCAACTTCAAAATTCGAAACTGCGAGTTGCTCGATTTTGTAAAGAAATATTCCATTAAATGTCAATAGAATGAGAACCAGACCAAAATTGATAAAACTGAGACAGATATCCTGTTGGATTTGTCTTCTACAGGAAATGATGTAAGTTACGATAAGTTTAACTCTTTTTTTAAAAATAGCTTTTAAAATATTAAAATTAAATTTTAAATATTTTTTTCAATCTAAATATCTTCACAACCAACAGGTTTACAATGAACAAGTTTATATATTTGGAATCCTTAAAAAATACGCTTTCAATAAATATATTAATAGATTATCATAAGGCATACTTTTAACTGTATGAAGGCCAATTCTAGATGGTGTGTAAGTGTCTGCAGGAGGGCTCAATATCCTTAACACGAATACTATCAACGACTATCCTATGCTTAACCCCAAAACCATTAATGACAGCTATGTGAGGACCATCGTACAGTAACCAATAGGCACTTGTGAGTAGAGGCGTCAGAACCGATATTCAGTATTCAGTTTTCATCCACAAAAGTCGTTCAGCGTCAATAATCGCAAGAAATTTTACGTTTGACAAACTGTTATAAAATTTAATTGAACAAGTTGGGCTCTTGCAAGGATGAATTGGTCAATGGTTTGTTTAGTGACCGCAGAACACTTATCACCAACGATTTTTTTATCCAAATGAATTTCAAGTCGTTTTCTAGAGTTTTGTGTATCTCAGTCACTATTTTTTCTTTTGATTTGATTCTTTCATTTGAACTCCTTGGATATGTAGAACACATGATGTCCTTGCGGAATTAGACAAGCCACATGGTAGACAAGGTAGCGCCGGGCATATGCTTCGTATTATGCCATCAGTGTACGATATTCATGACAGAATTTGAGAGACTTTGGATGGAGGCGTTTGGTAGAAGTTTCTGCATAATAAAATCTTAGCACAGTATTATTTTTATACACCCGCCCAAGAGGCGGACGTATTATGTGATGACGAGATCCGTCTGTTCGTTCGTGTCCGGTCTATATTTGTGACCTATTTGTATGTTTATCTACAGTTCAATTTTTTTGTGACTGGATACACTAGGTGGAGACCAGGAGTCGCGTACCAGCATTGAGCTCGTTATCAGAGAACTCTATGGCTTAAAAATCGGGAAATCAGTGGGTTTTTTTTTTTTTTTTTTTTGCAAAACTGAGGTCAAAGTCCGCGTCACTGTTACCCTCAAAATAGGGAAATCAAAAATTTGGTCAAGGTCAATGTGACCACAAAGTCAGGAAATCGGTTGTGTGTTGGTGGATACATTAGGAGGAGACGATGTGTTGTGTGGGTGTATATTGAAGCCAGTTTTAGCTCGTGTTTTAGTGTTATATCTCTCATTACAGAAGTATTTAATTATTCAAGAGAGTGTTGTCCCCAGGCTTGTCTATTGGGTGCGTTGTCTTGGGATCCTTACATGGGGTATAATACCCTTCCTGGATTACATCATTTCCGATGATTAAGTAACTACCAGTGGCATTTGCGTACACTTCGCCATCCATAACATGACTTGCGAATCGTGTGTTGCCATTATTGCTTAGTGATATCCGATACTTTACCGTATACTGTTCGATCTTCATCCGGCGGAGAACAGACTCGAGAAATCTGATAAATTACAGGCTTTCCATACTACTTCTGAAACATATATTGTCTGAGTTTAAAAAAGATACAGATATGAATAACTTCCGTATCATCCAAGAGATGTAGATCAGTAATTTTGAGCAAGTAGGACAGCACATGACTCGAAAATGGCGGGTTACGTTGGGGTTACGTCGGTAGAGTTTGGCCCACGACATCACGTGGTGTTATTTCGGGGAATTCCCTCATATAATTGCCGAAAGTAGGCTGAAAATGGATACACACGATCCCAGGATCGGTCTTAACGCGTATAGATGACCCAGATGGTTACAGATTGTACCAGTGGTTGACTCCCTTCCGCTGATTGCATCACTTCCATTTATCAAAACTGTGATCGTCTCTCGAGTCCGAGACCAAGGTGTATGTCAACTTATGATAGGCTATCAGTGGTTCGCTTCAAGCTTAGTGAAGAAGGTATATATCTTCCTCAGCATCACTAATACAGGAATTGTTCAAACCATCCATATATGGTTTGGTGAACGAGAATGTACTGACTTAAAAATGGTTGTATTTCGACAGTTTTTGCATATTCATGTAGTCGATTCACTTGAGAACAGATATAGGTCAGCACGAAGGTCAAGGACAAATCTATTCAATACACAAGCAATGCAACTCGGAAGAAAGACAAATTCATGGTGTTGTTGATACGACTTGTATATGTCATAAAGGAGATGGTATTGTAAGGCGGGGTTTTTGCCCACAGCCAGCCGACTCATAGGAATGTACATTTCTTCTCTCCATCTGTCAATCACAATGCAATGTACAACTTGTCGTCGGCGGCAACTGTCAATCAACGAACTGAATGTTACGGTGAACCATGATAGCTTCACATATGTTCGGTACCAAGACGTTATTATTTCACCACGTTGCAGTCGATTTTACATGCACATATTGGAGAATAAATACACAATTTAGGCGAATATATTGCCATTGTAACAGGTAGCGACTGATCGTTCGATTTCAACGTTTGACTGGTCCGTAATGTCCACACGGTATCGTGTCATCGGTAAATAATATTTATTTTACTTTTAATTGGTTCATAATGATAGCCTAAAATCTTATTTCAGATATACTGAATGCATTTTTTTTTGGACAAAAATGAGAAAGATTGAAATAACTTGTCGACGTCACAAATGTTGACCTCCTGAGATTCGAACTCGGTAAAACAAAATTTCGAGGCGCTTGTGATCCAACGTGCGTATCCACTACACCACGACATACTAACAACTATAACAGGCTATTTTGTCACTTTAATCTACTTATGAAAACTTCAAACGTTATGATTCATAACTTTTCATTTTTTAGTATGAAGGACCCCTTGGACCAAAAAGATCTTCCACTGGAAGTTCCAGCAGTGGGAATATAATGTTACCACACAACACCAGGTTAAATGGCGTCCTGGTCCAAGGGGTCCTTCGCGTCTAAATGCGTGGCTGAAGGACTTGATTTAGACCCTTTTTTCACGAAATAGCACAAGCTATGGATTTCAGTTTCATGTGATAACTATAATCATAACGCAATCGCACTAAAACTTTCACATATTGTGTACTTATATTTTCTCTTGCCGTTACATTAAAACCTGAGTATTTTTAGGACATTTTATTTTTTCGATTTCAACCGCACCACGTATAGGCCAAAATCCCGCCTTATCGTACCATGACCTTTGTCATTCCTCTGAGTTACATTAGTAGTGTGTTGTGTAAGAATTGTCAGTGGATCTAATGGATTTTGAAATCTATTTAGACTGCCAACAAGCAGAATTCGACATAAAATCAAATGTAGCCAGTACCAAATGTCCAAGAATGATCTATGCCAGCTCTGTGATATACAGGTGGTTTATCAGCAGACTTGTTGTGACAGGAAACCTGTGTTTTATCCTCGAATCGTCCTAAAAAGATGGACTCCAGGACATCAACACTTTGATGCTTCTGATCTCTCCCTCTCTCTCTCTCTGTACATTTTCAAATGTACATGATTGAAACATACTATGGACATGAGATAAACCTTCAGATAGTATACATGTACATGTACTAATAACTATTAATAGTTAATGTGCTGTTATAATACACACCGAGCTTCCCCACCACTGGCCAATGATCGGCAACTTTTTCTCAACATACCAGAAACTCATCCTTAAATACGTTTTGTCAAAGCTTACAGAAATTCAGCATTTGAGGTACCGACGTTCAGAATTTCGTAGGGGAAGATTTACCTTTCCGCCTTTTTAACGTCAGTTATGGACATTTTGCTACTTTTGTCTTTGACAGACAGTGATGATTCCATGCAGCTGGAAGGACCATTGGAGACCAATGCCGAAAATGTCAGCGTTCTTCAGAGACTATATCCCCGTCATTATCCAGAACGTCTCACCCACAAGAGCATTCGAAGCCGGATTACAAACACACATGAGAAATCACAGCAAACTACAGTAAATTTAGTCAACGCCGTGGCAACGCTAGAACGTTGGTTGTGGAGTAGCTTTGGTGAGAATCGAGCCATCGAGAATATGCCTCCGGCGGAACTCGACCAATACCTGGCAGGATTTTACCCCATCCTTCGAAAACCCAGTGACCAAGAGTACGAACCAGGCTCCTTGACAAACATTAAGTCTTATCTGAGTCGCTTCTTGAAGGAACGCAACTACGAAAGTTGCCTCACTAATTCGCCAGCGTTCAGGAACAGTAACCGTGTCTTCAGTCTGCGGAGGAAATCACTTATTGACCAACTGAAGGCAAATGATACAATGGTGGCAAACAAATAGGTCATGATGCGCTTGAGAAAATGTTTAGACAGTGCAGGCAATGAGATGCTCTGAAAATATTGCATATTCCACATATTGCAATCAATACATGTAATTTCATTCTTATATTTATCAACTGATTTAATCTGTTATCCTTGAAGGAGAATAGCGTTGGGTGTTTTATTTTGCAAGTGTGCAATCCCACGGAGTTGGTTTGTTTTCACGGGAAAGTATGATACAAGAGATTTGGAGCTTCAGTCGGGTATATCTCGCAACGCATGTATAGTGGTTGTTCGATGGCAATTGTTAGTCACTCCAGTAATGTTCTTCACTGCGATCATACTTACAAGTAGTAGGGGTAAATGTTTATTTCTGATTATTCTGCAAGTAAAAGCGGCTTGACGAATAGATGGAGAAAACCATCCATGAATTGATGTGATATCTGACGGTCGTAATTCATGGATGGAGCGCCAAGTCATAGTAAAACACCGAGTAGAAATCCAGCCCCCCTCGCCTGACGAGGGAGATGGTATTTACGCTAAAAATACGGCGAAAGCATCCAAGTTTAGCAACTTACTATCTCCTCAGATCATTATCCTATCCATAAACACCGTTTATTTGGGTATTCGGCTCTGTTTTGTTGAGATAGCAGCATAAATCCACACCTACTGTACCGTTTTCTTCCATCCGCCTCTGTTCGCTCGAAAGTTAGGCCAAAAAACATGCGCACACGATACACTTTACGTCATAGTCACGTGACTCTCATTTGGCGACCCGTCGTCATCTGCGCTTTTCCTCCACACGTGGTTTTGTAGCTGTCAGGCGCGATAGAATAATGGCAGAAGCGGCTAACTGATTACACGCGAGATAATGAGCTGTATTAACTGCAACCAGGAATTCATTCGTAAGTCTGGCCATGGATATAGCAGGCATCCGGTAACCTCAACATTAAGGGGGTCCGATTTAACCGTGAATGAAGCACTGACAGCAGAATTTCTTAATATCAAAGCCTTCACCCCGGAGAAAGAGAAACAATTTATATGTTCCATGTGTTTCAGGAAAGTACTATGCTCACGTTGATTGGACATTTTTCACGGCTAAACCTACCCTCTCCTTTACCAATTGCAAAATAAAGCACAAAACGTAACAAATTGATAAATTGTGTATTTATCATTATTGGGCATATTGATTATTTAACCACGGAAAACTAGATTTGACTGTTATCCTAAGGGATAACTGAGATACCCCCGACCTGTCTCCCCGTGTGAGTAATAATCCAATATAGTATGAAAACGATAATATAATGGTCTGGGAGTTCAGATAGCCACACATGAATTGGGCATGTTTTTTTTCCTTTTCTGTGACAAATGATAGAATAAGACAAATTATCATGAAAAATACTGCTTGCTGATAATGTTACCAGCACTCACTAGGAGGAAGTAGTCTATCACGGACAGACGGACGGACGGTCAAGCTGATTCCATTATACCCCCCTAACTTCGTTGCGGGGGTATAATAAGTTATGTTTACAACTACGAACTTACAAGATCCAGCAACAACGGTGGAAGAAAGAAACAGCTACTCTTCCCGTAGCCCGTAGGCAACACTGCGAATGCATGATGACCGTTTAAAACATTGCAAATGACATCGATTTGCTCCCGTTTCAAATCATATTGCAAGGGTAATGACTGTTTTAGTCTTGTGAATAGGTCAACAATGTCAGATTGTGAAAACGGCTTGCTCGCCATTATTCTATCGCGCCTGACAGCTACAAAACCACGTGTGGAGGAAAAGCGCAGATGACGACGGGTCGCCAAATGAGAGTCACGTGACTATGACGTAAAGTGTATCGTGTGCGCATGTTTTTTGGCCTAACTTTCGAGCGAACAGAGGCGGACGGAAGAAAACGGTACAGTAGGTGTGGATTTATGCTGCTATCTCAACAAAACAGAGCCGAATACCCAAATAAACGGTGTTTATGGATAGGATAATGATCTGAGGAGATAGTAAGTTGCTAAACTTGGATGCTTTCGCCGTATTTTTAGCGTAAATACCATCTCCCTCGTCAGGCGAGGGGGGCTGGATTTCTACTCGGTGTTTTACTATGACTTGGCGCTCCATCCATGAATTACGACCGTCAGATATCACATCAATTCATGGATGGTTTTCTCCATCTACTTGACGAACTGCTCTCTACTTCGGCTGTATGGAGCGAACGTTAGCCGTGTGGCCATGCCATTAAATGTGTCCAAATGATCAGCTACAATAAAAGCGTTGCTGGGATACAGATCACGAGAGGAATAACTTTTGGTTATTGTGATGTTTTTAGAAATATGCAGTCAGTATATTTGACTGTGGGGTCATATGACTTCGTTTTCCACTCCCATTTTAATGTTGCGTTTACTTTAGAGAAACTCTATGATTGGCTGTAGGTTTTTACCAATTTGCTCCAGAGGCCAATGAAAATCGCGAATTTCTTTTTGAAAATTTGAATTGACCAATCAAATGCTTTGAAAGTGGGAGATATCCGCTGATGCGCTCTATAAAACTCATTCTTAAAGCCTTAGCAGATTAACTTCATTCATAGTGGAATTGACTTTATTCCAGCTTCATAAATCATCATGTCGCATGGCCAAAGAAACTGTCTGTGTTTAAATATTAGACCTGGAAAGCGGACACGTTAGTATAGATGAGCACGACTGTGAGATACTTCGCGAGACGAGACCGAAGTTTTCTCACACTATTGATGCATAGATTTTTTTAGAAGATCGATATTACTAACGGCCTAAAATATTTGGAAGAAATATAATTGGCGGTAGTAAACATAGACATAGGTAGTTCAGGCAGCATATCGCTAAGATATGTTCTCCCTCAATTCTAAACAATATTTTGCGCTTAAACTCCCTATATTTCTATAAAACTCTATTGCTCTCTATTTTGTGATGGGGACACTTCGAGACCCACCAAAGGATCACAGGAGCTCGTTACCGTTGTTAATTGGTTAATCAGGTTGATTACAGAGGAGTGGGGGGGGGGGTCGAGGTAGGGGAATGGGGAAGGGAGGACAATCAAGTTGGAACCGTCACCTCACCACGCTCACAAACCTCTTGTTTTATATCCCCTTGTCTTCCAAAATCGAATAAACTTCCCTTTTAACAGATCGAGAAATGGTTAAAACGCATTTATCTTACTTTACCATCTCCCGATCTGGCATCTTTATGCAAAAAAAGTCCATTTACCCGCCAAATTTTAACCGATATTTCCAGACTGACCAAAATCTCGATAATTCCTCTCGCCACAGTGCCCGAGAACGGGCGAGACTTCCTCGCCAGACCCGAGTTTGTCGCGAGCCGTCAGTCGCTATGCCCGTGGTGGCTGTAAGGGCAACAGTCTTTCCCTGTTTTAAAAGATTTGCCACTTTTCTTATTAAAAACGTGAACCAAACTTGTCATTGAAAGGAAAATAAATCTATTCAAATCAATATGCAATATTATAAATCAGTAGATGGATAATTTAAATGTTAAATTTTATAGATTTGCAATGCAACACATCCATTAGTGCATTATACAATGGCTAGATTATACAGAATGAAATTGTATACCAACGGTGTACAACGTGTTATCGTACGAACCACATGTACATAATCTGGGTTATACTAAAGGAACCTGTACACTGCCACTGTACATAAACTTCATATTATTAGAAGAGATAACTAAAGAAAGGGTAGAAAATACCGAAAGAAGCTGTACGTCAATGCTGTACAAATACTTGATATTGTCCAGAGAGAACTATACAAAAGCTGTGTTATACAAATAAGAACATGTACAAAACTGCTGTACAAAGACTTGATATTATACAAGGAGAGTATACAAAAGCTGTATTATACAAACAAGAACTTACAACAACGATGTGCAAAGACTTCATAATGTACAAATAAAGAACTATACAAAAGCTATATTATACGAAGAAGAGAAGTCAAATAACGTTGTATGAAGACTTGATATTGTACAAAGAGAGAACTATACATAAGCTATTTATACAAACAAGAACTGCACAACAACGCTGTACAAAGACTTGATATTGTACAAAGAGTACTATACAAAAGCTAAATTATACAAGTAAAGAACTGTACAGCAACGCTGTAAAAAGACTAGATATTGTACAAAGAAAAGTATACACAAAGTATTTTATATAAAGAACTGTACCACAACGCTGTACAAAGACTTGATAATGTACAACTATACAAAAGCTATTATACAAACAAGAACTGTACAACAACGCCATAAAAAGACTTGACAGTGTACAAAGCAAGAACTATACACAAGCTATTTTATACGAACAAGAACATGTACAACTACGCTGTACAAAGACTTTATATTGCACAAAGATTGTACACAAAAGCTATATTATACAAACAAGAACTAAGATAACGCTGTACGAAGACTTGATATTGTACAAAGAGGGAACTATACAAAAGCTATATTATACCATGGACCCAATATCTTGTCCGGGTTTAGGGTCCATGATTATACGAAGACTTGCTATTGTACATAGCGAGAACTGTACACAAGCTATTTTATACAAAACAGGAACTGTGCAACAACGCTGTACAAAGACTTGATACTGTACAAAGAGAGAACTATACAAAAGCCATATGATACAAACAAGAACTGACTGTGGAACAACGCTGTACAAAGACTTGATATTGTACAAAAAGAACTATGCACAAAGTATTTTATACAAAGAACTGTACCACAACGCTGTACAAAGACTTGGTATTGTACAAAGAGAGAACTATACAAAAGCTATTAAACAAGAACTGTACAACAACGCCATAAAATGACTTGATATTGTACAAAGCAAGAACTATACACAAGCTATTTTATTCGAAAAAGAACTACACATACGATGTACAAAAACTTGATATTGTACAGGGAGAGAACTGCACAAGAGCTAGATTTTGAAGAAAAAAACCTAATCTGTACACCAACGATACGATTACTTGCTATCGAATAGAACTATACACAAGCTAGATGGCAAATAATACGAATTGCTATATTGAGCAAAAGAGAACTGTACAAAGTGATACGATGCAAAGAAGAATTGTACGCAGAATCTAGATACAGTGATCTGTATAGAAGCTAGACAACACACAGCCATATACAATCTAGGTAAACCAAGATGATAAATCAGGGGAATATCATCTAGACGTAACGCTTTGAAAACTTCGTGCGAAATGTTCGCTGATATTCTGCGAGATCTCATAATAAGTCAATCACGACCATTTCTGACTTTTCTTCACGGAGATTAACATCTCGCAGGGCACAATCTTTTGATATTTTCTACCCCCAAACAAAGCCAGACTTTTCGGTGGGAGTACTCTTTGTTCTTCACGGATCTGTCTGGAAATGGTGCCATATTTGGATACTGTTTCCCTATAATGTTTTTATGTTAGTCCACGTGCTATAGCGCGTGGAATTACTGTGGGCGTGATTTCAACAAGCTAGCCACCTGGTTGGCTAACAAATGTAGTTTCAGGTTCGCATGGGATTTATATAGGGCTGAATTCAGATATAATATTCCGTGATATTATATCTGAGTTTACTGAGATTGAGCCATATAGTATACACAGAGATTAATACCGCTAGATTATACAACCTATTTCCTGAATATTCACATATTTTGATATTTTACAAACTATGATGTCAACTTTGTTCCAAATCGTGTTTACATTTAGCAACGTTTAGGCGAGGTTCAGTTTGACGATGCACGAGTAAGTTAACTCTCGTGGTAGCGTCTGTATCTGCCACGGGAGCTAACAAAAATACGAGTGTAGCGTGCAAGATTAATGGCGTTACGTTTTGTAGCTTTTGTCTAATTCCGCTTAACCCGGGGCGAGGGGCCGTAGAAACTCATGTACGTCAAGATCCTCATGCTGTTCATATGAACACACACGCCGTGGGACTCCCAGGGATTGACCTGGCGTGTCCTTGTGCACACTCAATTGTCATGGTAAGTGCCCCCATGGTGTTCATATGAACATACGCAACCAAAGCGTGACAGATACATGTACATCTGTCTCTGGATAACGAGTTTAACGATAATCATATGGATTAAGAAAACTGATCAGCGGTACAGATTTGATATTTTTGGAACATCATGATGTCTTTCCAGCATCATTGGAAATTGCTGACCGCTTAACTCTCTTGTAGGAAACAAGCCAGTTTATGTATATTATGATTCTTTTTCTTTGAAGTTGTTGCTAATTATGTTATTTGAATGACGTCTTTGGATTATGGATGCGAAAACTGTTTAATGGACGACGACTGAATATTGAATGACGGACTAGACGCTTGTATTGTAAGTACATGTTCGCTTCCATATGCATATATCTCTTCTCACACCAAGTTAATTTCTGCGTTCTCACTTTGAGCTAGTATTGGTAGACTAGCTCACGATTTATAAATTGACCGATCTGGATATCGAAATGTGTCGTAGGAGTGAGTTATTGAATCGTTGACTTCTATATCCGGCCAACCCAACTGCCGTACTTGGAGAAATGACGAAGCTACTTGAGGAAGACGTCACCCTACACACAATAGGTGTGTAGGTTCTGATTGGTTCCGATAAATTAAGGCTAATTCAAAGTGTGAACGTAGAAATTGGCTTGGTGTTATGAAGATGATATAACACGGAGAAGTTGTTTCCAGTAATAACGGTTTTCTAGTTTAGTTCCCCAGCCTCGAAAATATCACCGATACTATCTGTTTATGTGGCATCTACTGTTGTACATGCCCATTCAATAAAGCTGGGTACACAAATATGTCGGTGTGCATATTGTCCCATTCGTCATTTCCCTTTAATAGAGGGGCAGTTTCACTTTTGTTTTGAACTTCAGTTTCAGTGTTTCCTCTTGACCAAGGTTGTTCCTCTCCGGATGCAAACATAGAGTATATTATCCAGTCTAGCACGTATATTCCCGATGAAATGTAAAACACAGTCGCCCACGCACTTTTAGTTTGCTGCAAAATACAATTACATGCGTATAATGAATGTATAATTTGACCTCCGAATGATGAACAATAATTAATATGGAGGCCTATGGAGGAATTTTGAAGAAAAATGACGAAAACCTCACTTTTCTGGTACCGCCATTTTGAATTTACTAATGACCCTTTGCTCGAGGAATTATGCAAATAGACTTAAAATGACCCCAGTGTGACAAACTACAAAGATTACGGAGTGTTCCGTCGTTCCGGAGATGTTTGGTGGAAGATCGGCATAATACCCCGCAGACCTGGTAGGATTAAAGAAATATTTCAGTGAATACAGAGGTTATTTTTTTTTTTTTTTTTTATAATTTGCCAGCAGATAATTATGAAAGGAAAAGTACTAGATGATTACCCCATCACTAATAATCAGTCCTGTGATATAGGGGGCCGCGATACCAGTCAGATTGGCCCACGTGTTAGCCACGGACTTCGTCACACCTGTGGAAAGAAAACAAATAGAAGAGTGTCAGTAGGCTATTTGCAGAGAGATGAAACATCATACAAAAAAAAGACCTGAAATAGCCGAAACATTGTTTTGCTTCGGCAAACTGGAGTTTGAACCGAAGTTAATTAGGGACCGGGAGGGTGAATGGTTACCGCATTTCATACATGTATTAATAAATCCGCTATTATATGTGCCTGTCCGTCAGTCTGTGTGTCTGTGCTTTTTATAACACGATAACCGCATGACGTAGTTATGACGGATTCCACGTAAAACTATACCACTTTCCGTCAAATTGTCCGTCTCGCCGGAAAAATGATGTTTGTAACATTAAAAATGCAAAAAAACTAACTCTGTGTCTTGTACTGTGTTTGCTAAACCCACAAATGTTGTATAATGTATGCATATCTGAATATAAACAGTTTTACACTGCACATTTCTTATCTGCAGTATAATAGAGAGACAGAAATGTAAATGTTTCTAATGTCATTTGTTCTAATGTCATGTCCGTCCAACTTTTTTTACAATATTCACCACAAAACATATGTCAATTAAATTATTCAATTAAAGATTTACAGTGGTACTAGCTTGACCTTATTGAGATATATGTACCATTGCCAGTGTATAAAATACCAATACATCGATACTATGAGCGTTTGAAAAACGTTTCTAGTGTCATGTCCTTCCAACTCCCGTGACGGAAATGACACTAGAATTTTTTTGAAAAGGCTCAATATTACAGCATGGGCGATGACATACACTGACAATGGTACAGATACATCAATATGCTTGGCCTAATTCCACTGAGCATATGCAAGTGCTTCTGTTATAAGAAATTTCTTGTACATATACAAAATAGATGTTGACGGACAAATGACATTAGTAACTAATTTGTGTTTTGTTCCGCTTAACTAAAAACTGTACAAAGAATTCATAGGGGCACCTGTTTATTTTCATCTTATGCAATTCATTGACACATTTTAGATAATAAGGTACAGGGAACATTGTTTGTTTATGATGTTTTCCAAGTTATTGGTGTTACTAATGTCATAGTCCGTCAAGGATGGACAGAAATGGGAGTTAGTGGTACGGTTTTGCGTGGAATCCGCCATATACATATTAACGGTCATTGTGTATGTCCTGCTCCGGAGAGTCACAAAAATAATTTTGGACTGGTCACGGAATATTGGGTGGGTCATGCTCAAATTGTGTATTCCTATTTTATAACTATAACGTGGTATGTTGTACACATGTGCTGAGGCTGTATAGTACGCCAGGTTAACTAAATACAAGCGTTTCCACATTCATTAGATATTTAATTAGCCGGTGTCTGTCAAGTTAATTCTCCGAGGTTTGCATAAGTTTCCCCACCGTATATACGGTACTTACCAGCAAAGTTAGGCGCAATGTCTATCATGTTTGGATTGAGTGATCCAATGTCGGCATTTTGTAGACCCACCGACATAGATATCACCATTATGACGATATAGGGATCACACCCTACGAAGTTAACTGTGAACAGCATGCAGGCAGGACCTAAAGTTCCTGTGAATAAAATTATAATTCAAAATCCATATTAAATAATTCAAAAGAGGATAAATTATAATCGAAAACATAGTGGATCATATACCCTGCATTCGGTGTCCAGACGTCTCCTATAATACTTTGCGTTCGACAGATTCCGTGGGTTCAAAAGATGACACAAATGCATCATGTCCAACTTTAATTGGTAAGGGAAGACAACTCTGTCAGGTGCAGATCGCCTCCACTGCTCAACATGGCCGGGGAAATTAACCTAGATTAGATTGGACAATGGTTTTCGAAGTTGAAAATCAAGCATTTCTGTTCGGGTGACAACATTTGCCAGCATATTAAGTTAATTTCGAATAGTATATCAATACGATGTGCTATTTTATTTTCCCAAAGAAAATGTTTTACTTGCTTCCAATTTGATTTAAAAATGAGGGCTCAATTTGCAACAGATTCAAAATAGGCGTAAAATGCTAGGCTTTGATGTGAGATTCCTTGGTGTTAACTAATTTGCACAATGGACTAAGAATAATGCCTATTATATTAATAACTTGAAAAAGGGCGATGTATGCACGAACCCACATGAGCGCCATTTTGAATTAACGCATGAAGGTTAATTACTAGACTTATAGCAATGGCCAAAAAAGTAGCCAAATAAAATATTCCAAAACTACGGAAAGTCTTCGATCTCGATTTGCGATCATTCTGGTGATACCGCGAATGTTCAAAAGGGCCCTCAATTTCCGAACCCTCTATCACCCAGGCCAGAAAGGGTTAACTCAGAATACTTCAAACTCGAGAAAGAAAACTTCGCACCAACAATTATCTTGATCGAGAAGGTCCGCTCTATAACAAAATGCATGTCGCCATAATTCACAAACAAAAATACCCTACACTATACTTATCTTAAAATTCACCCCGCAGAACTACTTCCGATTTGATACCTATTTTTTTTTTACAAGAAATTTCATACAAAGATGTTTTAAACTGTTTTAAGGCCCATCTTTTGACCATCTTTGGATCTTATTTGACCTCTTAATGACCTCAGAATATTCTCAAATTGCCAAAGTTTTCTGAATATCCACTCCTACCTTGGACCATACAAAAGTAATTAACAAAAAGCACAATGTATATGAAGTAAAACAGAATTTCCCCTCATTTTTGACCTCATTTGATCCGTAAAGTGACTCTAAAATGACCTCAATTCCAATAATTAATGAGTTAGCCATAAATGTAATAAAAGTCCAACAGTACATAAAACCAATTTAGCGCGGATACCCAATGGTAACAAACATCACAATATAAATTAAGTTAGGAACGACTTTTACCAATTTTGATCGTATCTGATCCCCAAAGTGACCCCAAAATGACCTTTAATACCACACTAAGAACTAATTTAGCATGGGTATTGATTTGTAACAAACAATGCCATAAAAGAAAAATCTGTCCGAAAAATCGACCAAAAAATGTCGTTTTTGAAAATGACATCACTGTGACGTCATCAAAGCGGCCATCTTGGATTTTTTTTACATTTCTGGTAGAGCTTGACCCAAGGGTATAGTGGGATAAGTTTCAACTCCCTAGCTCAAGGGGTAAGAAAATAATTAGGGGGGCCATTTAGACGCTTTCTACTTAACATTGAATCGTGTATGCTTACTGTGCCTTGCTATGGCATGGGTCACATAAAGCGAACCTTTTTCCTCGATGTATTATTTAGCGATTCTATAAATAATTCACTGTTTGTATCGTTTTAACAAATCAGGTGTTCGTTCGGTTCCAGCAATCGATTACAATAAGCTCTTGAGTAACGATTCTCGGACCTGTCTGATTTTCCCCGATCCGCGGCAATAGATTACGCAAGTAATCCTCCGGATGTGCCCTTCCAGTCTTGAGTATGACGGAGTACCGGAGTAAATAATTTGGAAAAGAGTCCGACCAGGAGGATTGAAAAGAAAATATATTAAGCATTATAACATCGTATCGTTAGTACCTCCGCAAGAGAACAGTTAGATCCCATCCCGGAACCTTATTGATTCCAATACTCCCGTGGATGGAAATATATAGCTTGGAATATATTAAGTTTATGGAAAACATTATGTAATGTAATGGTTATTTGCATAGTGGATCGCGTGGTTGTTTTCTTTGTATTTGTTCCTCTTCCTTGCACGGAGTGCCTTCCAGAAAAACAAAAACTAGCAGAACTGCAACTGGTCTGTAATAATGTGTGCCTGTAACATTGGCGGCGGAAATATGTATCAGGGAACAGGATGGCAGATTTCATCCCATTGTGGTTAAAAGTCAATGGTGAAAGGAAGTGTAAAAGGTGGATAAAAGGTGGTTACAGATATTTATGCAAAAAGTCACAGTGTGTGAACATAGGTCTAAACATGCTGGTGTGAGTGATAACAGTTCACAATAAGCTAATGTGATAATAATAAACAGTATCATGAAAGCACAAATATTGTCAATGTTAGACTGCACAGCAGTGGCGTATCAGTAGAACAGCATTGATTAAGGATTCACTTCACCTGACGAAGCAGGTATCCTCGTTTCACTTTACCTGACGAAGCAGATATCCTCATTTCACTTCACCTGGCTAAGCAGATAACCTCATCTCATTTCACCTGATTAAGCAGATAACCTCATCTCACTTCACCTGACTAAGCAGATAACCTCATCCCACTTCACCTGACTAAGCAGATAACCTCATTTCATTTAGCATATATTCTAAACTTAGTCTTAAAGGTGCCACCCTTGCTATTCATTTATACTACACAGACTAGCTCGACTACCCCAATTTCTGATTATACTACATACCGCAGTGGCTTCTGTGAACCTATTTGTATGATTTGACCTACAGTTCATAATATTTTACTCCACTTTGGCATCACTTATCGCTGGTTAAATCACTCACAATCCGTGTCCCCCTCATATCTACTCTGTAGAGAAAAATATACCCTTTAAACTGAAGACAGAGTTAAGTATGCTTTTCCCCGTGGGGCTACCGGGGATTGACCTGGAATGTTGTTTTGCACACTCCAGGTCATGTTAAGAATATAGGCATCAGACCATCAGAGAGCTTGTCGTAAAAGGCGACTAACTGGGGTACCCGTGGGGTTCCCAGGTGTGAAACGGAATAGGAATCAAACGTCGTGACATGACTGAAATATTGTTAAAAGAGACGTTAAATCATATTCACTCACTCACCCTTGTTCCAAGTGCTCGGGGGCCTTCTGAGCCCAAACTATCAGATCTTTTGGGTCAAAAATCGTAAGTCCCTTGTAGAAAACTGGATTATCAATATAGACGGAATAGCTCTTGAAATTCCCACTATCAACATGATCAACACCTTAAGCATTTCTGTCTTTACTTCACTAGTTCACTGTTCACTGTTTTTCAGTAGCAGCTATAGGCTGTTTAACCGAAAATGTCTCGATTCGGCACACGTACTCTGCATATATACGAATTCAGAAGCGTGCTTCGCTTGTTTGGAACAAAATCAATAAATCGATAATCAATTCCACTTGCCTTAATCTGCAAAAAAAACCACACATAAACAAGTCTGTTGCCCTTTCGTAGTAATTTATAGGGGTATATCCCCTAGGTGAGAACTGAGACGATATCAGGATATACTATGAGGAAGTGGCATTCTCGGGACCCAGATTTATCATGCCTAATTGACTCTGGGAGCTTTTTCGAAAAGTTGAATTATTTGTTTTTTCTTCAAATCTGATGGCTCCGAATTGGTGGGGATATCAGTATATATTCTTTGCTTTTTCTTCCAACGTTCGCCTAAAAATCCCAATATTCATAATCTGATTCTCTAAACTATTTGCGTTTGCTGGTTGAAATGGGTTAATGTTTACACAATATATAAACAAGAACTTTGAAATAGATCTAATTCAAAGGAATATTCTGCCGCACTCGTCGTAAGTCTCAATTTTCCTCGCCTCTTAAAATCAAGCGGATGCGACTGTGTGTGTGGGTTTTTTTTGTTTTTTTTTTATCCACGTAACCGACCCTGAGGACCGATAAAAATTCGCCTGTCTTACAATCGAATTCAAACTATGACAGATGCTACACAAGCGTGCCATGTAAGGACTTTAAATTGTAGCCACGTCTCCACAGAGGCAAATGATTGGCCACGATGGGGTTTGGGATACATAGACGCACACGCCTCATTCTATGTCATGGCTGGAGCCAGAGCCCGAGAGAATAGGAAAGGAGGGAGCTGTTGCGCTCGTGACGATAGGAAGTGGGTCCATAACTATAGAGAAAACTTACCGATAGTATTCATGAATTTCCTGGAATTAGTTGTACTGAGATATTTACGTTCTATTAGAAAATCCGCCAAATATCCCCACATGAAAGTCACGACACACGAAATAATATACGGCAAAGAAGAGAGAAACCCACTCTGGAAACAAAGAAAAAACATATATATTTATCTATATTCATATCATGCAGGTACACTGTGTGCCTTTCACAGTACAGTGATGAATTGTGTAACTGTATTTTTTATTGCATGTTTAAATGAGAGAAGCTTCGTAAATGTGGGGATGCGTCTGATATGACTATTGGTGCTTTGCCATATATGCTGGAATATCGTTCCAATGTATTCGAGATAAATATAAATGTGTGCGAATACTGGCCGATTAAAACATTCCGGACCATGTAACATCGGATCATCCACTAAAATAACGGTATTATTCGAATAGTTACCACAGGGAAAAAACAGGGATTCAAACTGCGATGCACATGTACTGTTTGGCATGACCGTGCGACAACGGACGTTCAGTAGAATACAAGCGCCTTGTCCGTCATTCAATAGTCAGCCGTCTTCCATTAACCTACCAGGCCGCTCCGGAAGGACAAATACTTGAGAGCTGAAACGCCGTGACTTTGTAGCTAAATCATATTGGGGTCATTTTGAACCTATTTGCATGACATACGAGCAGACAATCATGGGTAAATTCAAAATGGCGACATGTGGGGTACCAGAAAAGTGATGTTTTCGTCATTTATCTTCAAAATTTCTGCTTTTCTACGAGGAAAAGTTGGCAAAAGCTATTATATTTCACACCAAACTATTATTTATTAATTTTTCATGCTAATTTTGCGAAGAAATGACATCATAAAGGAAAAAAATCGAAATATCTCTCCAAAAGATCGACCGAAAAATGCCTGTTTAAATACATCACAGCGACCATCTTGGATTTTTTACAATTTCTGATAGAGCTTGACCTAAGGGTATAATGTGTTAAGTTTCAGCCTCATAGATCAACGGGTAAGAAAAATATGTCGGAGGTAAGGGGGTGATATAGGCTCTCCCAGGCCTGGACAGGTCCCAAAAATCCCAGGAAAGATAAAGTTGAAGGTTTTCCGCGTCCATATGAAAACTTCAAAGCATCAAAGCATTAAACCATTACTATCTACGGTATACGCATTTTAAAAAGGCATGTATTCAACACAAGATTTCCGTAACATGATTAAGCATGTCTTTTCAGCCACACCTCAATTGTCGCCATTTTGAATTTACCCAAGGTTCTTTGCTCGGATGGGTATGCAACTAGACACAACCTGACACAACCTGGGGGTTTTCCGTCAGAGAACTGTCATTTTAGCTACTGGTGACAGTTTTGTGAGAAACACTGAGTCCATCATTCATTTTCAATTGATATGAATGCTTATTTGTCTATCAATTCAGATTTTGTGGAATATGTCGGGCAATTAGCAGATGATGGAGAATGCAATGTTACCTGGGATATGTCAAGCCACAAGACATTCTTCAAGTATGTGGGAAGCTCCGTCATTAAAGTGTAGGCTCCCCATCCGCTGCAGGTACACGCCACATGAATGGCCCAGGCTGGACGTGAGGTCAACAACGAACCCCATGGAACTGATGGCTTCTGAAATATACCAACCTATAATGTCTCTGAGTTGTTCACGGGAGTTTCTCCGGAAAAGAATCTTCCAATGAGATTCACTGGCGGCAATAGCCTACCATGCGTCAGGACGGGAAAAAAACAAGCACGTTTTTTATTAAACAAATATTGCCATCAATACATCTACGAATCATTTCTAGTCCAGTTTTATTTTAAATTTGTTATGGAATTCCCCGGCAAACGATAGTCGAAATGCTCATTGCGAATCAACAACAACAAAAAATGCGCATGGCTGTCGCTGCGCTACGGACAGATTTCATACTGACATACGTCTTAATTAATTGCAATTGAATTTAATGTTGAATTACCAATACAAACGTGATGGCTGTTTGAATATTACAGAAGCATCATGGCATCCACGTGCATACTGTATGTCGGTTCTGTTTGAATGCTTTGTTAATATGGAAATATCATTCAGACGATAAAAGTATTCAATTGATCAATATGATGTACCTCAGTTTTCGGCTTGCCCAAATCTATCGAGTCCATTATCAAACGTTTTTCCTGTTCTGAGATTCTTGGATGTTCTTTGGGGGAACTGAAGGCGAAAATGACCCAGAAAATAAACCATAAACAGCCGGCTATACCTGTTATACAAATAACAGAAAGAATGTGCTATGATTATTACAGACGCAAATATGGAATTATGCATTAACAGGACCATATATTTCATCCAATGGAAATGAAAATTGATTTATGTCCTTCCAGAGATGTACATACAACTTGGCTTTATAATCAAAGTTGGACAATAGACGGACTCATTGAGTATGCCGTCATTTTCATCTGACGACGATACAGCTCACCAATCACCAGTGTAGGTTTATCACAGCGACACAGCTCATCAATTACCAATATACGAGTTGTCAGAGCATTTCCACCATATCTCTCTAGATTTGTATCTAATACCGCTTATGCCGGTGTTAGGGGCCGTGTGGTCATGTCATCCAAGTTGCCACATGAACAGGTACAATAAAAGCGTACCTGAGATACAACACATATCACGAATCGTTAGATTCTTGGTATGTGCTCTAGAATAGATTAACCAGAAGACTATACTGTGAGGTCATGTGGCTCTGTCAGTATGTCGGTACCTCTTCCCACTTCCCTTATATATGTTGTAATATGAACTAAACGCGATGGAGATATATATAATTCAATCATTGAGAAGTTATTATAAACGTAACATAGCTGTCCTCTGACTGAGTAGGAAACAATTTCAACAACAAAACAAAAACAAAGCCATGTTCGCTGAACCATCCGCTCACAACAAGGACAACACTGCGAAAAATAATGTGTGGTTTTAACACAATTTTGTGCTAAAATGGCTTCAACACAAAATGTTTTGTGTTGAAATCAACATGTTTTTGTGTCAAACTTCATATGTCAACACAAAACTGTGTTGAGTTCAATACAAATTAGTGTTGATTCTAACACAATTTGTGTTATCGCCAACACAATTCTGTTGCTAAAATGGCTTCAATACAATTTTTTCGCAGTACAGGATGGCATTTATGCGTTACATGGAATGCCGAGGGCCGTCCTCCACCAGACCCGGGTTCTCCAGTAAGGCCATCAGGGCCATCCTCCATCAAAATCGTGTTCACTGAACCGGCCTATCACCCGGGAGGCCATCGCGGTACTTATCGGGAACATAGAATGCTGAGAGCCGTCGTCCAGCACGCCCGTGTTCATTAAGACATTCTGTCATAAGACAAGCTAACACGATACTTACCAGGTACATAAAAGGCCGAGGGCCACCCTCCAGCAAACCCGTGTTCACTAAGCCATCCTGTCACAATAAAGGCCAGTACGGTGCCAGAGTAAGGACCTGTGGACGCGAAGGAAAGTTTAAGGAGTGCGTTATGTGAGAAAAAAGATTTTAGACTTCAGAAAATATATCATTTCTTCGCTATACAGATCTCAAATGAACAACAGCTCTCGTCTTGATATACATCTGAACAATTCCTATTCAATAATCATGTTATTGATATGAATCCATCATGAACCTGATATATCTTGTTGGGCTATATAGTATGTTCTAACGTTACTACTTGGACGTTCATAAGGTTAGACCGCGGTTCGCAGTTCGTTATTCGGGACCAGTCATTCAGCGACTCATAACAGCGCCCCTAGCAGCGCCCCCGGCGTCAGATTTGGAATATTAATATGCAAAGATATGGAGCATGACATTCTCTCTTGCTATACAGAGTTTGGAGTTCAAAGTACTCATAATAAAAAAAATACAGATTTCTATATCTGAGGAAATAATTGCTGGTCTCCTCGAATAATGAACTGCGAACTGCGGTCTAACTTTATGAACATACTACTTGGGGCTCTACATGTACATGTTAATCTTCTCCCCCAGATTTTTGTGATTTTAATCGAAATCGTCATATTTTGCTTCACGCCCTAACAAATGCTAGGCCTACTGAGCGAGTCATAATAACGAAAAATATTATCGTAGCGTACAAGATCTCAGGCGCCACCTTCCATAAATCGTGTCTAATTTTTTCCGACGATACATCTGCAATGCCCCTGCATAACTAAAACAAGTTGTTACCTTCACCTATGCTATCATGGATATTGTCTTTAATAATGAATACTAGTGAGTGAGTGAGTGAGTGGGTGAATAGGGTTTAATGTCGCTTCCAACATGTTTCCAGCTATATCACGACGGGGAAGGGAAGGGATGTGGAGGGGCGGGGGTAGCTACTTGTAACAGAGCAGAACTAATGCCGCCATATTATAGTGCTGTTCCACTGTGAAATATCACGCCATAGACCTGTAGACATGACACCCCACTCAAGTCACATTATACTGACACCGAGCGAACCAGTCCTTGTTCTATCCTCTTAATGCTTAGCGTAAGCTAGGACGCAACAGTTCCATATTTCAAGTCTTTGGTAATGAATACTAATAACGATTCATGACCTTTGACCTGTCAGTACTGTGTAGTTTCCAACCTATTTCTTCTGCACAGAAAGGCCCAACGAAACTGGGTTGTACTGAACAGAAACTGCGTGGAACCTAGAAGAAATATTCGGCCAGTACTGTAAGTCATTAATTGAGCAGTTCAGCACAATCACGAACCGACATTTTGCCCAATTTTCATAATTCGTTTTCAATTTTTATATAGTTATTCTTCCCGTTTTATATTTACATATGTGTTGTTTGTGTGTATCAATGTATTGATGTATGTGGAGAGTACTTTACTACAGGTGCTGGGTACCTGTTGCACTCATCCTTATTTGATTCAAAGTCTAATAAATAAAATAAATAAATACATTCTCCATCCAGGAAAAGAGGAGTATTGTACAGGCTCTGGGCAGTATTGCTCAGATGCCGCGAAGAACCGTTCAGTTGTTGACTGTAACTTTAACTGTACCTTACTTTTCTTTTGATCAGAAATACGCAGTTAATGCACAGTCCTGATCAGTTCCAGGATTGTCTGTGTATAACACTGTCAGAACGATTGGCTATAGACGTGACGTACCCAAAATATCTGTGCCGGTACCCAAACATATCTGGTCAATTTGACCCAATCCTTTTGACAGTGAAGGATACGACCACTACTGATGTACTCCTCTACACTATCGTGGCTGTTGAGAAAATAATGTCCTGTCCTGTGAATATCTTCCTGATAACCTAACCTTCCCATCTGTTGACATACTTACCTATCTCCGTTATGGCAAACATTAACCTTCCCATCTGTTGACATACTTACCTATCTCCGTTATGGCAAACATTAACCTTCCCATCTGTTGACATACTTACCTATCTCCGTTATGGCAAACATTTTGCTTCTCTCGTTGACGGGCGCCCATTGTCCTAAGAGACTATGGAGGGACGGAAACAACACACCCTGAGGGACAAGATGTTATGGTAGCTGTTATTACTAGTCGTGGTTCTAGACTTTGGTTAATTATATATCTCAGTTGAAACTCAACTCGGAACGACTTTAATATAGTGGAGCAGCTTAGCAAACGTTGAACAAAATGCCGGACTTTCTCCTGTGCTTCTTTAGGCTCTAAGGTCGAAATATTTTCTTGGGACCACTGCATGCAACATTAAAATAGGTGGTGGAGAACGATGCCGGCGAACTGACAAGAAGTCATATGACCCCACAAACAAATGTACTGATATTTCTTAAAACATCACATGACCCAAAACTGATCTCTGTGATGAATTGTATCTCAGCTAGGCTTTTATCGAAACTGAATGACATGACCACACGGCCCCTAGCACCAGCTTGAAGGGTATTAGAAACAAATATTTCAGCGCGATGATGCGATGTAATAATAATCCTATCGCGTCATCTGATAGAAAATGATGAACTACGTGACCGCCAGATAACTTTCCAATGTTAACTGTTCAAGGCTCAGGACAGCGAAATTCGACAATTTCCGACAGGTCACCCTATAGCCATTCCTTCTTTGTCGACGACAAGGAGGT
>JAVTVY010012401.1:0-55723 GCA_036873755.1 Hanleya hanleyi
CGTAGAATTTTCCATTCAAAACAATGATACGGCCTACCTGGATTTAGCCAACTCCTACTTGTACGTCAAAGCTAAAATAACGAACCAGGATGGGACGAACCTAGCGGTCGAAACAAATGTAAGCCCGGTCAATCTTTGGCTGCACTCCCTGTTCCAACAGGTGGATATCAGTCTGAACGATAGACTCATCAGTACGTCCACCAATACCTATCCGTATCGAGCCTACCTGGAGACGCTGTTGTCGTACGGCAGTGATGCCAAACTATCACACTTACAAGCTGAACTGTACCACAGGGATACACCCGGCTACCACAACTATCTACTCCCTGGCAATACTGGGTACACCAGACGCAAAAAATTAGCAAGCGAAAGCAAGTCCATCGATATGATGGGACGACTGCACACCGATCTGTTCATGCAAGATCGCTACATGATGAACGGTGTAACCATCAAGATCAAGTTGATCCGTGCCTCACCTTTGTTTGCCTTAATGGGCGGTGGGGCGGACGCTCTCAACTGCAAGATCATCATTGAAGATGCAGTCCTGTTTGTCCGTACGGTAGATTTGCAACAGGGGGTGTTGCTGAGTCACATGCAAGCCTTAGCGAAAAAACCAGCCCTGTACCCCATCCGACGCGTACAGACCAAGGTGTTCTCCGTACCCGCAGGAACGATGATGGCCAACAGAGAGAATTTATTTCTAGGAGATCTGCCTAAACGGCTTACCGTGGGGTGTGTGACCAACACCGCATTCAATGGAGCTTTGGCTGAGAATCCGTTCAAATTTGATCATTTCAACATCAACTTTGTGGCACTGCACGTGGCCGGCCATCAAATTCCAGCCCGACCCTTACAACCAGACTTTACTAACGGAAACTATGTGCGGTCCTACCTGAACCTGTTTATAGCCACAGGACAAAACAACCAGGACGAAGGCAATACCATCACTCGAAAAGACTTTACCCGTGGGTACACATTGTTCGCCTTTGACCTCACCCCTACCTTGGAACACGATCATCAACTGGCTTTACTGAAGAAAGGAAACCTACGGTTGGAACTGCGTTTCTCCGTGGCTCTACCCAGCACCATCAACGTGATTTGCTACGCCGAGTTTGACAACGTCATCAGCGTGGATGCGCAAAGAAACGTGCTGTGTGACTTCGCCAACTAAAACCATGGATACAGAACAGCTGATGCGCATACTCCAGCGAGATCCCAAGATCCCCTTTCGAGGTGTATTTCCACGCAATGTGTTTCCCATCCACTCCACCACCCCTGCAGCCTACATCCTAAATACAGACCCGAAGAGTCGACCCGGTGAACATTGGATAGCGGTGTACGTGGACACCCAAGGCCAAGGCGAATACTTTGATTCCTACGGACTTGCACCTCTCCATGCCGATTTAGTGAAATTCATGGACGTCTCCACGACAGAGTGGCGTTGGAATACGCAAAGATTACAAGGCCCCTTGAGTAGTGTGTGCGGGCAGTACTGTGTGTTTTATCTCACTCACCGGAGTAGAGGACATTCACTGTCCACCATTGTACATATGTTTGATGATTATTGTCAAGCCGAAGACCGTGATGTCCTGGTCTATGACTGGACAGCCTCTCGGTTTAATGTGCATGCGCCATTTCTCTGGTTCACTTAAAAACATGCGCAGACCCCCTATTATTATTATGACATTATATTGTTATGACGTTCTGACGTGAATCATTGTTGAATAAAAGAGTTGAAAAAACACAAAAAAATGATTTTGACTCTCTCTCTTTATTTAAGTCAACAAGAAGGCTATATACAAATAGAATACAGGTGGTATGTACACATAGAATAGTAGTAGTAGTAGTGATTAAAAAAAAGTTCTGCCAGGAGTAGGATTTGAACCTACGCAGGGTATCACCCCACCAGTACTTAGGACTGGCGCCTTAGACCACTCGGCCATCCTGACTTTTACAGTTTTTATAACTCGTGACTCCACAGTTAATGTTCCACATTTTTTTTTTTTTACAAGTCCAAGTAGGTAGTGCTGACACCGTCGGCCAATACTTTTCGTTTGGGATAAAAGAAAGTAAAGGCGTCTCGTTGCTGGATATAGGTGCGCATCTGATGGTCCACTACACGGAATCCTCGATTCGTGCCACTCGCACTGGCCTGACTTTGCAACACGTCCAGGTAAAGAGCTTTGTCGATGTTGGGATCGCGCCGGTTCACTCCTTTGCAGCTAAACTTATTTTCGTCTCCCCCGTAACAGTAATACGTCTTGGAGGAGAGCGCAATCATAGCATCCCCACTCCCCTCCAGCTTGAAGAGCCCGGGCGTCCGCTTATCATACTGGTAATGGTCACGTCGCGGTAACCACTGGTCCCGTTCCATCTCATACTGGTGCCGTAACTCGGGTTTCACCAGGGACTCCCAATCCGCATTAGAGACGGCCATGTAGGCTGAGTCCGTATCCATCTCGATGAGTTGCCAGTCTGATGCATTAAAATAGACACCCATAAAGTCATATAGAAACTGCAGCATGCGCAGCTTGGCCACCTGGTATACCATACACCCAATCTGGAGGGGTAAGTTGTAACGGATAGTCTTCTTGGCTGAAGTGATTTCATACGTGTCGTCATCGATCACCTGCACCGACCGAAAGAGAGGAGAATTGACCTTTTTGCGGGCTTGAAGCGTCGTACAAATGTTCACATTCACGTGCTTGTCCTGGTTGGTTACCGTTTTGCCATAATAGCCGTTACCCGTGAGCTTCCAACTTTCACCGATGATGGCCTTACTGGGGTCTTGGTCGCCTTGACGACGGGCAGCCGTCACAATGTCGGCATTCACCGCAAAACAGGCGTGAGGTACGTACTGTATGACTTGGTGTATTTTCGTAATCTCCAGACCGTGCCGCATATACCACTGCAGCAGCGGAGTGCCCAGCAAGATTTTCTCTGCCCACATACTACCAATGAGCATGCGTCTAGGTTGGGGTAAACACTCGTGTTGATCTGCGTAGGCTCCCATGGTGTCGCCAATATCATCTCGACCCACCAGCGTGTTCTTAAAGATGGGCGGGCACTGGGCAAAGACAGGTTTGAGAGTGTCGGGAACATGCAAATCACATTCGACAAAGCCGTACAGGTCCCCCGAACGAATGGCGTCGAACATCTGGGGTAGACTCAGCAGTCGACGACGACTCAACGGATACTCGCGCTCTTTGAGGAAACGCCGTAAATGAGGTAGAGCCTCACACAGGGTGTGAAATTGACACTCCCACATCTCAATGAGATGGTAGCCTCTCTCTTTCACATAATCCGCGTTCTCCACCACTTCTTTACGTAATTCCTCACCTGTTTTCCCACGTCGGCCGTTGAAACACCCAGCACTAAAATGGCATTCGTGACCGTGCCAATAGCAACCGTAAAATTGGAATACAGTGGGTGTGTTACCCACCAGGGCAAACCCATCGACGGAAAGGCGACGATCGCCTATGCGCTTCTCTGTGGCGTTGGTCTGGTGTCGTATAGTAATTCCCCGTCGATAGGCTTCCCAATCTATCCACTGGTCGGCGAGATGTTTGGAAGAAGCGCGTTGGGGCGTAAAATGGCGCCCTTCGGCCAACCAACGTGTGTAATGCCCACTGGGCATAGGTTGGGCGAGTGACCACAAGTACAACGCATTGGCATCGAAACCGATAATCTTTGCACAAGATTTTCCACCCGGCAGAGTAGTCACGTCCTTCTCGTGATAACGGTGGAATATAAGACTGGGACCACCCACAATGTTCGCCTTTAAACACTCATGCATGTCCGCATCTTTCTGCTGTATCAACGAAAAGTACGTCGGACACGCTTGAAAAAGATGGCGAAGCGCCACACCCGGTAAACTTAAACACTCCTTGAAGATGTCCACATGCATTTCACGACGAAACAGTTGAACCATTTTCTCAGCCGCTTCCAGGAAAGGAACCACATCCAGGTTATTATACCATATGAGGAAATCTCGCATCGTCTCCATGTGTTGGTCGTTCCATACCTGCTCTAGTTCACGGTACGCGGCTTCCGAACATTCCACTTGCTTCAAATCGTTAAAGAAGGCCTCCCGCGGTGGCAACTGTGTTTCCGCCAAACGGTCGAGCGTCGATATATACGTGTAAGGGAAGAGACCTTTCGTTTGTGCACAGTCATACGCCTTCACCCACTGATCATAACTATAATTAGGCGCTAGGTAGTTGCGTACATCCAGGAAACGGAGTGATGTGGTAGTCAGGGCCATATGATTATTGATCTTCTTGATGACCGACTTGAGGGTATTCGCCTGGGCCAAGTAAGGGTAGAGAAATTCCTTCACCATATTTAAATCATAGCGCCCCGAGTTGAACCCCAGCACCGGTAACTGGCCTAGGTATTGTAAAAAACGCGCTTTCAATTTCTCGGCATACGGTTTGGGTAAAGGCACATCATCGTGCGACTGCATGGGCTGCGACTCCGACTCCGACTCCGACTCTTCATCATCACTAAACGCTACACCCGGTATAGGAATACGATCGTCCAGTTGGTCCAGTATGTCCTCGAACTTGCACACCAACAATTCCGTACTGGCCGCGCTCACTTCTTCTAAATATCCCATCATGCGGGAGATTAACTCATGGGCATCACCGGTAGACACGAAACAGACCGGTGCAGCGTCATAGCCAGGTACGTTGCTGGAAATGCTCACACTGAGGGGAATATGGCGCTGCGTAAACTGTGTTTTGGCAGAAAACAAGTCCATGGGCTCCAATAAGGCCTCAAAATCATAACACGCCCGGTACGGAAAATAACGGTCCGCCTCCGGTATGATGAGACCCTCATCGGCCAGTTCCTCGAAAATAGTAAGCGTATTATGATACACACCACCAGGATAGACTCGCTTCACAGCGTTCGTACAAATCTTCTCGTGTTGATGTAAGTTGGAGGTACGGTGAAACACCCGATGGCATTGGGTGCAACTGTAAGACTGACAATACTGGCTCATATTGTATATCAAGGAAAAATGACTCACGCCATTGTAGTCAAACACATTCACTTTCATGGTAGAAGCGTACCGTTCTGTGGAACGACGCACCAATTCAGCCACCAATGTATCGTCCTCCTCCCGTTGTAATCGGTATACAAAGATATTGATGTTGAACAGGGTTTCCACGTCATCCAAATTGTTGAAAGGAACGCCACGGAAGTGCCGCTGATCCATGTCTTGCTGCTGTAAATACTGTTGCCAATAGTCATTGGCCACTCTGTCACAACTCTTGGGATTACACCCGTCCACATGTACGGCCAAACACCGAAACAAACATTTCCGGTCTTTGTAGGGCCCATGCGGCCCGCTGGTTAATGCATACAAGCCGTGTCGACGAAGCAGCCAAGGAGGGAGTAGTACAGGAGCGCCGATAGGATGATCTCTCATTTTCGTGACAAAAAATGTGACGTTGGTCACCCTTTCCACAAGCCATTCGGAATTGGGACGTTGCAACAGGGCCCATTGCAACGGATCCAACGTAATCAATTGTTCAAGCAGTGGCTGCAGGGAAATCTCTTCCGTTATGGTGAACGGCTGGTCAAACACATACGTATTATTACTCGGGTAATAATACCGCAGCTGGTCCGTGTTCTTCTGCCGTAAAATATACCCAAATGTCATATTCAACTTGAACGCTGTCACCTGGTCTCTGAATATACTCTCAGCGTAAGTAGACAAATACGTGAAGTCTTCCAGTCGAAAGTTATACAAATCCAATAGACGACGGTCACGGTGAAAACAATGGCGTATGGTAGGCCAGTGTCGTTGATAAAGCCCCCTCACACGCTCGTCTTCAGGCAAAACTTCTACCGGAGGGACCGCTGGGTCAAAGGGAAAATCTTCTCCACGTGTCATGCTTCCAAACACACGGGTCAGGCTGGTTAGAGATGAGACAGGAGCAGGCCGACAGGTTACAAGTCAGGCAGACTGGAACTGGTCAGGATGGATGGAACTGGTGAGGCAGGAACTGGAACTGGACAGGCAGGCAGGCAGGCAGGCAAGCAGGCAGGCAGGCAAATCAGGTCAGTTAAACACTTCCCAAAGTCATCCAATGATTATAACCCATTCACTAAAAATCACCTACTTTTATATGTTTTTCACCCCATTCCCGAACATTCACGAACCCACTCCGACATCTTGCTTTACAACAGGGCCCACAACCACCATTTTCCTTTACAACAGGGACGACAACCACCATCTTGCTTTACAACAGCACCGACAACCGACATCTTGCTTTCCACCATGCCCAAACAGGCCCGAACACACACGAACACACACGAACAGCTCCGAACCATACCGAACACGCCCGAACACGCCCGAACCACACCGCCATCTTGCTTTACAACAGGGACCACCCAACACCCTCTTGCTTTACAACACGGACGACAACCCGAACAGTCCCGAACATACCCGAACCACACCGCCATCTTGCTTTACAACATGGCCGACCCAACTGTGACGTCACAGAGGTCATATGCAAATTTCTGAGGTCAATGTGACTTATCTTGCTTGTTATACACTACTATCGGTACCATGTGTAGATGTGCACGAACTTTTTTCGGCCCGATTTGACGGTTTCTTGAGTTACTCCCCTTGAGTTTGGTCTGAAATCCTTGTATTTGGCACCTACTGTCTTCGTCAACGCAACTCGTCCCAGAGTTTTCAATGGATTCTTCTGAAATTTGGTACACATGATCGGTATCATGTGTAAATGTGCACGAACTTTTTTCGGCCCGATTCGACGTTTTCTTGAGTTACTCCCCTTGATTTTGGTCTGAAATCCTTCAACCTCGCCACCAGGGGTCGCTCTCCGCTGGAAAATTGGCCGCTCCGACGAACCCCTGGAACGACGGTCGCTGAAAATTGGTCCCATAATACATTGAAAAATTCTTTCACGTGGCCCCTTCCGGTTCCATTGGAACATATCCTATTCTTTATAGAACGTCAGTCATGAGTCATTTTCATGGCCAGTGTCATAACGTCATGACGTCAGAATAAAAAAATGTTTCGCAAGAATGCATAAAGAATTATAGTAGGCTACGTCATCTTTCAGACGCGCTCGTAACATTCATGACGTTGGGACGTCGGCTTGATCCCCACAGATACGCTCTCGTTATGTTCTAAATTCTAGGGTTTTGTTTTCTATCCAATGACCGATCGTACTGCCGAGCGCCCTCCCAGAGCATAGTAGGGAGGACAGGACCGGATAGCTCTGGTTTCGAGATTGTGAAATCCTTGTATTTGGTACCTCCTGTCTTCGTCAACGCAACTCGTCCCCGAGTTTTCAATGGATTCTTCTGAAATTTGGTACACATGATCAGTATCATGTGTAAATGCGCTTAAACTTTTTTCGAACCAATTCAACACTTTCTTGAGTTATCCGCCCTTGATTTTAGTCTGGAATACTTTAATTTGGCACCTACAGTCCTCGTCAACGAAACTCGTCCTAGGGGTTTCATTGCATTCTTTTGAAATTTGGTGCACATGATTGGTGCCGAGTGCACATGTGCACGAACTTTTTTCGAGTTGATTCAACAGTTTCTTGACTTACTCCCCTTGATTTTGGTCTGAAATCTTTTATTTGCCACATACTGTCCTCGTGAATGCAACTCGTCTCAGAGTTTTCGATGGATTCTTTTGAAATTTGGTACATACGGTCGGTACCATGTGTAGATTAGACTGGATGAGTCTCTATTTCATATGTACTATTTAATAATAATAAAATGATCTTTAATAAATATATACGTCTGATAAATAAATAAATAGAATGAAAAAAAAAAAATGAAAAAATTATTTTTAAAATAGAGACTGGACGATTTGATGGGTTTCGTCGTGTAAAGATTCCATCTGGAGGCGTTGTTAGTCTGGACGATTGACATGTTTTTACCTTCGGTCGCAACATTTGTATCAATTTCATTCTAACGCCATACTGTGACGTCTCGGCAGTAACGTCATTCCCATTGTTGAGGTCATGTGAGTAACGTCATTCTCATTGTCGACGTCACATGAACGCATTGCTTCCAGCGTGCGTATATGAACGAATCAATCAAATCCTTTGAGTTGGGGGCGGGGTCAGAATACGGAGTTTTTATTGGTGACAAAAAATGAACAGTATATTGTGCATTTTTTCTTGCAAAGTTAGCTCCCTTGTGACGTTCCGTCCAGTCCCTGTTTCAAGCATTTCTTAATAGGCAGAGTTACTTCCTCTTGTTTGCCGTTTAAAATACATTATCAAACAGGGGCTGGATCCAGTCTATGTAGATGTGCACAAACTGTTTTTGAGCTGATTCGATGTTTTCTTCAGTTACTCCCCTTGATTTTAGTCTGAAATCCTTGTATTTGGCACCTACTGTCATTTCGGTCGAATTCATCAGGCTGATGAGCTTACTTTTGCAGCTTATGCTAACAAAAATTTTGTTTTAAAGTTACTGATACATACATAAGCGCATAACCGGGGGTGGGTGAATATGCACCCCCGCAGAGTAAGGGTAACTGGAGTTCTACTTTCTCCTACAAATACCGCTCCAGGCCCTTATGTTGTTTATCGACTGTATTTTTTTACGGGCGTATTTTGGGTTCAATTGAACTCTTGTTATATCAGGGAAACAGCTGAGAATCAAAAATAACTTTTACACCTATTCTTATTTATGTTTGGTCTTGCGCGATGCTCGTGGCAGTCGGAAGTTGTCGTCATACGTCGAGTATACTAGTTCGCTACGCGAGAATCCAGTGCATCATTTACTAGGAGTATGTGTTTACTCACATTGGGCAGCAAACGGGTTAAGAGCTAGCTGTCCACATCCAACTGGTAGTGACATCATAAAACTAGTCACTCGAGATGGTTTCCTTGTCTACTAAGAAGTTTGATGACACGTCATTGGCAGCCAACAATTTCATCCAATCAGCATTCATTTAGTACTACGCACAGGAGGTGGGGAGGGGCATCATTATCCATTTTACATTATACTTATTGTACAAACATACTGATTTGCTATTCCTAATTACAGAGCTTTTTTATGAATTCAATTCAATTCAATTTATTGTACAAAACACCTTTACAGGCAGAGTACAAACAAAGAACAAGAACATGAATAACAAATCAATAAAATGTTCATATACATATACTGTGATGTATATATGGGCTGAGAGGTTACTCACTGAAGCCGAAGGGTGTACCAAGCATACAAATGTGGCACTACAATACTGACCAAGTCCTCTGAGGACATGATGAGGACAAATTTGTCAATATCACTTAAGGTCATGAAATTACTGTGACATTCATTAATTGTTTTAAATAAGGATATTCTGTCAGTTGTGTACCGGGAACATGACAACACAAAGTGCATTTCGTCCTCAACTACTTGACAGGTGTCACAGACTCGCTGATAAACTTCTGTTTTGGGTTTTGTATGCCTACCAGTTTCAATTTTCAATTTATGGTTACTTAGTCTTAATTTTGAAAAAGCTTGTCTGTGATGGGAATTTTTACATACAAGTAAATATGGTTCGAACTTAATATTACTTTTAAATAATCTGTATGTCCTCATTTTGTTTTCTCCATTAGAATTAGGCTTATTATCCTGAAGTGCATAGTTGAAACGAGCCTGGAAGTGTGTCTGAAGTTTGAGTTTGAAACTACTGCACCGTGTGTTGTCAACGTCCATGTCTAATTCTTTACTCATAAACATTTTCAGTCTGTATAGCCATCCCTCGCGTTTGTTACACAGGGCCTTTTGCTCCTGCAGGGCATGGAAGGCCAGTCTGTCAGGATACTCTAGTATGTAGTGATAATATTTAACAGAACGCTGTACAACATCATATAACAATGGGAAGATTCCCAGTTCAGCTCGTACTCCCCAGTTGTGAGAAGATCTATGAACTTGTAACAGACGCTTGTGAAATTTGAGCTGAACCCTTTCTAAGGGGGAGGAATCAGGGTTTTTAGATGACAGAAGATCAGCTCCCCAAACTTCTGATCCATAAAGGAGGACTGGTTTAACTAAAGACTGAAAAAGGTTACAAGCGATATTAATTGGTACATTCTTATGGTGCATGTTATTGAGCAAAGAAAAGGACGCGCGCAATCCTTTTTTGCCCATCAGCTCACTATTCTGTCTAAAGTGGCCTGTTCGACAGAAAGTTACTCCCAAATACTGATACTGATTGACTTGAGTAATTTCAGAGAGTTTCAGAAAGTTGGCCAGAGGGTTCGACATCTGAGGATGCAAGCGAACAGTAAGAGTAAGACAACTGTTGGAGAAAATGGACAGGCTGTGGAGAACGGGGAGAAATCCGTACCTGGCCCTGCTCCTAAGAAGTTTAGATTAGACGGTGCCATTGGAGCTGGAAGTGATCTTCCAGAAAAATACCAAGAGGAAACCTATGAGAAGCACTCAAAAGAACTGTTGGACCATTGGCATGAAAACAAACGTAACAAAGGTAAGTTTTTTGTATATAGTCCAAACGTCTCTAGAATCCGCCCAACTCGCCCATCCAAAATAGATCAATATATATTATAATACAATTCCTTCAACCCTTTTTGTGTTGGTTCATTTTATTTCATGATGAACTACAGTAGGGGTCATCCAGGGCTATTCCTTTAAAATGTGTGAGGGTTTCTATATCCACTCTCCGCCCAGTGACAAAATTTTATGTTATATCATAATAATTAAATTCTACCCGTAGTGTTCGTAAATCCTGCGATTTGATTGGCTGATTAGTGCTAAATTTTTCGGTTCATACTTCAATGAATCTAAAAATATGATATGCCACGCCCACAACTGCACTACTTTTTCGTTGCTATAAATAGCACTGGATCACTGGTCGTAGTGTAAATCAGATTATAGTGCATAATATTGCTCGATAATGTCAACAGAAAACTCTAAAACCAACTGGAAAGAGTGAATTTAAATATTTATTTGTATAGAGAAAATTGTTTGTAAAATTACAAGAATTTCGAGGAGAAAAGAGCCGAGATAAACTAATTTAGCAAAATGCAATTGCCTGCCAAATTGTGTTATTCGGTGCTGAGACAAAGCCTGGCATTATGTGTATGGAAATCCTGGGAATTATATGGCTTGAAAGAAGAATTTGCTAACTGCTCTATTTAGAGATTGTTAAGGGGGGGTAACTCTCAATAATCTGAATGGGTTCTGTTCGAGTGACTTCCCCTGGTTCGATTTAAATAATCTAGGTCAAGACCATGTCCATCAGGCGTTCATTAGTGCGGATGGAGAAACCGCATGGTTAACGCACATGAAACGAGACCATGATTCATTGAAATTTCAGTTAGTGCGGATGGAGAAACCGCATGGTTAACGCACATGAAACGAGACCATGATTCATTGAAATTTCAGTTCTTCGAGACCATGACTGATTCATTGAAATTTCAGTTCTTTTTAGTTGTTTATGTTGAGGGCACCCGTCTAAAACTAAAGCTAGGTTTATTGGTCAATGTCGAAGTTCGGAACATTGTGGCGGGGTGTGACAACAACAACAACATTTTATAACATCGTTGGCGAGTTAGCTACAACATGTAACCTAGTGATGACGTTTATATATTGACCTTATATTGTCACTTATAAGGTCAATATATAAACGTCATCACTAGGTTACATGTTGTAGCTATAGACCATTTCAAACCGAATAAATCCGAAGGTAAAACTGTATTGACGGAAGCTCACGAGTTCAGAGATCGTCTGACCAATGGAATGCTCGGATTCTGGAAGCAAAATAACCCGGATGATTCTGAAGTTTGTAGGCAAAATGGGGAATCTTGTTCCCACTGTTTACCATTTATTACCTCCACACTGAAGAGCTCTTACGAGTGGACAACTGAAGTTATGGAGGTGTACATAGTAAATGTTGGTGTATTTGATATAAGAGTGGGAATAATGTAACCTCTACGCAATGGTAGTTTCCTTTATCCCATTACAAAACGACGAATTATTGTATTATACTGGCTAGTAGGTGTGAAGGTAAAATCGTCAAATAGCAGGAAGAGTACCCGTTTTGCACATATACACACGCCATGTTTCCTTCCCAGCGCACCCTCAAAAACACCGCTGCCACAACCTGAAGTGCCTAACGTGAAATAGATCTCTAAACTTAGGTCAAAATATATTATAATATGAATGAAACATTCTTTTTTTTTCACAAATCTGGGGTGCACTCGAAGAAAACTAGTTTATTAGGGAACGGAAGTTGTCATTTTAGTGAGTATAATTATTTTGTTGACTTACCGGACAAACCCATTTTGTGGCAGTGAATGATTAGTGATGAAAAAATGGCGGTAAATCTGCTTCCAGATTTCGATTGGTTACCAGAGATCACATGGTCTTGCGCCATGTGACTTGTGTCGTCGCTACGCTACACGGAATTTCCCGAGCTCTGTGAAAAGGTCTATTGGCGAGTCAGTTAAACAACAACATTTAACAACGGACGAATTTCTTGTAACGTGTTCATCCCAATGACCTTGGCCAATTTTGTTCATCTTTGTTTTTGTAACATATACGGGTACCGTGCAAGGTTTTTCTCTATGTCGATGAACAATGTGTGTTCATTTTTTTGTGTCACATTTTCCTTCATAAATTCCAGAGGTATAAACATTGGAAATGTGGCCTCATTCCACGCTTGGTTGCAAGTTCGAACACATTCGACTCGTTTATTAATTCAGTGTTGACAAGTTATATACTCCTTTGTTATGTTGTAATTAATTTGTGGAGATCCCCCCCCCCCCTTCTCTCTCCCCCAAAACCCCAAGTTTTCAATTTCAGCTGATTTACATATTGTTTACAGTTTCCAGTGGGGAGATGGGGGGCTCACATGTACCACAGGCCCGTAGCCAGGGGAAGTTTTGGGGGTTCAGGAAAACCCCCCTTTCAGAAATATTATATATTTTTTTTTTCTCATGTAATGCCCTTTTCAAACTGAAGCGAACCCCCTATTTGCTCCTTTTCCCATAAAGCGAACCCCCTAGTGTGCCCCTTGTGGAGTGAAGGCGAACCACCCCTCAGTAAATCCTGGCTACGGCCCTGTACCATCCCCTCTCAGCATATTAATCCAAATTTGTCTTCAACATTTCATAATGCAGGTTCATCAGAATTGCAAATGGGGCCATGGTGGAGTGGTTCTGTTGATGGCATGACCAATATTTGGTGGCTCGTATGTTGGCTTCAGAACTTAATATTCCTGTGCTGCCCACTTGGTTGGATTTTGATATGCCCTAGTTAAATTAAGCAGCTGGGTGCTGGCTTTGGGAGGAAGCATTTTGCTGAATTGAGGGGACCTGTTTATACACCTATACATCGGTCTGCAATCTGATAATCTTGTTTCCCCAAGTATATACAATATTATTCATGTTCAAATGTACTGTATGATACACGAATTCAGAGTCTCCGGTTCACAGTTCACGACAGACGCACATAATTTATATTTGTATAATTTTATATATGACCGATTCAATTATTAAGCAAGTATTAGACAAGGGTCTCAATGTCCGGCTTCGCAGTGCCAGATATGTACAACAAGGCCATGTTAAACACACTGCATTGTAGTCTTGAGGAGGCAACGATTTTACTTCTGGTTTCGTGAGTTCAACATGAAAGGCCCGGTGTACGGACTCTGTGATTTGTGATTTCACTAAAACTATTTGATAAATAGTTATGAAACTTTGAAATCAATGTAAAATAAACCAAGGAATATCTCAATGTTTCACTCATACAAATTTTAAGTGTTAATTATTAGATTCTTTCCGGGTACTCCGCCTTCCTCCACCATCCAACGTGGCAGTCCTCATATGAGTGAAATAACCTTGAGTGTGACATTAAATCAAATGCCCCACCACCCCCGCCCCCCGCCCCTCCTCACTGGCTTGAATAAGACCTTATCATGGTATAAGTTGACACATGTGAAGGAAAGTAATTCATCTTTTAGTTAGCAATTTATCTCATAATTAGCATGTGTGTGACTGTCCAGTGTCACTAGCTTTATTTAGTGCTGGCCATACATTGCAGGAGAATTGCAATGAAAACTATTTTAGTTGACTCTGTAAAAGGTGGGGGGGGGGGGGGATACATTTTGGGCATTGCTGCTAGTCACCTCACTTTATACTCGTAACCATACAAGTTATTACTTGCCTGTCAGTGGGGATGGCAGATACAGATCTGAGCTGGTAACCTGTCTTCAGGTTGCTTAGAGGTTGCAATATGAAAAATAATGGTAGCCTATTTTCAGGTCCCCATAATTCTAACCAGTATTAGTAATATGACGATAGGTTAATAATATGCACTAGGTAGCCATAGTTTACCAGTGTATATTTCATGATACCTGTTGGGAGGATACCATCAGCACTTCTTAAATTAAGGTCTGCAGATGGACTGATTATGTATCTCTGGCTGTCTTAAATTCAATTTGAATTGAATGACAACAATTATTTGCGACCCAACTCAATTTTGAAAACAACAATTTTATATATGTAGGTTCTTAAGATCATATGTACTTGGTACATGTATAGTACCGGGTAAGGAATTTCTCTTCATCAATATATGTTGGTGACCATTGAGGCGAAATATGTTCGAGAAGACTATACTCTTCAAGTTCCATTTCTGGAATTTTCAGGACATCATGATCTTTCGATGTTGTTATTTAAATTTTTCCAGAATTCTTTATCCGTCATGTTTGACACTCTCCTTTAAAAATTATCAAGTTTGGCACATTTCGTACCATTCTGCCATACACTAAACAAGGTTCGCAGGGTTCCTATTTTCCTGGAAAGTACTTGAATTAAAAAAAATAAAAAATAATAATAATAATAATAATAAAATAAAAAATAAATAAATAAATAAATAAATAAATAAAATAAAAAAAAAAAAAATTTTTTTTTGAAAGATTGCGAATAATAGTAATAATAAAACTGAAATGAAATAATAAATGAAATAATAAGTGAAATAATAACAAAAACGTGGAAATTGGCATGAGGTAGCCAACGTGCTTAAAAAGTCATTGAAAACTGACTGACAAGCGATTTTGAGTGAGAGGATGGTTATCAAAATTGGATTGTAGAGTCAAGAAGCAATGCCCAGTAATGCAACTGGATCAAGAACTTCCGATGCGGAAGAACAGCCAGAACAGCGTGTCAATTGTTGGTTGGAGATTATATGAGAATATTGACTTGCTATGTTGTTCTTCGTTGTAGAGATTAATTATAAGTAAGTATGAATACTTTCGATTTCCTCGTACTAGTCTTCGAATTTTTATCCAAAGTCGGACCCCAACATGGGTGTGTCTTGTTTTGAGCAAGGCGCGCAATTGGCATGCGGTCACCAAAATTGATGAAAATATTCCGTAAGTAGTAGGGAGGATTGATCTGTTGTACCACGGTTTTCACTGCGCATGCGCAGAAATTATTTTGTGGGCGTGGCGCATGCGTGAGTTTATGCAAATGAGTGGGCGTGGCCTTTTATGCAAATGAGGTCATTGGGTGCATTGGGTATATTCAAGATGGCGGCTTGTTTTTTCTAGGTTAGGGGTGGTCGGCTTCAAGATGGCGGCCAATTGCACTTGTTTGACCCTTCATTTGCATATTTTCAAGATGGCGGCCTGTTTTTTCTAGGTTAGGGGTGGTCGGATTCAAGATGGCGGCCTGTTTTTGTAGGTGCGGACACTTGCACTTGTTTCGCGCCTCATTTGCATATTTTCAAGATGGCGGCCTGTTTTTTCTAGGTTAGGGGTGGTCGGATTCAAGATGGCGGCCTGTTTTTGTAGGTGCGGACAATTGCACTTGATACAATTGGCCGCCATCTTGAATCCGACCACCCCTAACCTAGAAAAAACAAGCCGCCATCTTGAATATACCCAATGCACTCAATGACCTCATTTGCATATTTTCAAGATGGCGGCCTGTTTTTTCTAGGTTAGGGGTGGTCGGTTTCAAGATGGCGGCCTGTTTTTGTAGATCAATTGCACTTGTTTCACCCTTCATTTGCATATTTTCAAGATGGCGGCCTGTTTTTTCTAGGTTAGGGGTGGTCGGATTCAAGATGGCGGCTTGTTTTGGGTGGTCGGTTTCAAGATGGTGGCCAATTGCACTTGTTTTCGGTCCTCATTTGCATATTTTCAAGATGGCGGCCAATGCAAATGAGGTCATTGGGTGCATTGGGTATATTCAAGATGGCGGCTTGTTTTTTCTAGGTTAGGGGTGGTCGGCTTCAAGATGGCGGCCAATTGCACTTGTTTCACCCTTCATTTGCATATTTTCAAGATGGCGGCCTGTTTTTTCTAGGTTAGGGGTGGTCGGTTTCAAGATGGCGGCCTGTTTTTGTAGGTGCGGACAATTGCACTTGTTTCACCCTTCATTTGCATATTTTCAAGATGGCGGCCTGTTTTTTCTAGGTTAGGGGTGGTCGGATTCAAGATGGCGGCCTGTTTTTGTAGGGCGGTCAATTGCACTTGTTTCGCTCTTCCTCATTTGCATATTTTCAAGATGGCGGCCTTTTTTTTTTTTGTAGGTTAGGGGTGGTCGGTTTCAAGATGGCGGCCTGTTGTCCCCCTGAAAATATGCAAATGAGGTCTCTGGGTTTTTCCCCACTGTTTTCAAGATGGCGGCCTGTTTTTTGTAGGTTAGGGGTGGTCGGTTTCAAGATGGCGGCCTTGTTGTCCTTGAAAATATGCAAATGAGGTCTTTGGGGTCGTTTTCAAGATGGTGGCTTGTTTGTGTGTGTGTGTTAGGGGTGGTCGTGTTCAAGATGGCGGCTTGTTTTTGTGTGTCAGGGGTGGTCGTTTTCAAGATGGCGGCCTGTGATCCGCTGAAAATATGCAAATGAGGTTCAATGGGCTATAAAAGGAGTCCATTTTTAGGGAAAGGGTGTATTCAATCTGACTTACCTGATCTGTCTCCCTGCCTACCTGCCTGCCTGCCTCTGTCAGCCTTGCTTGCCTATCCGCTTGTATGAGACGAAAAGCATGAGACGTGGAGCACATTTTCCCTTCGATCCAGCCGCACCTCCGGTTGAAGTCTTGCCTGAAGATGCGCGTGTCAGGGCCATTTATCAACGACACTGGTCTACCATACGCCATTGTTTTCATGTATTACAAAAATTCAGAGTTTTTTTTCACTGTTAATTGTATTTAAAATTCAATACTTACATATAATTGGTATTAAATTCAATTGTGAATACGTTCATTGTGTGTTAATAAAAAAATAGTAGAAAATTAAAAAAAATGTGTTCTTTTTTCCTTTTTTAATAGTCAAATAGCTCCAAAAACGTCTATTTCCATTCTTGCGCATGCGCAGAATGCTGATAGTTCAACCCACACCAGTCCATCAGATGGCCCTTCATCTCACCTTCACATTGATACCTCACTCGACCCCATTGCACCACTAGGGGCGCCTCTAACCCAAAAAAGGTGTTTTGAAGATTACGCATGCGCAGAATGCTGATAGTTCAACCCACACCCAGTCTATCAGATGCGCCTTCACGTTACCTTCAATTTGATACCTCATTCGACCCGATTGCACCATTAGGGACACCTCTAACCTCAAACAGGCTATTTTTGAAGATTGATATTTTTCATATTATCTTCGCGCATGCGCAGAATTACCCTAATTCAAGCCCACACCCAGTCTATCAGATGCTCCTTCACGTCACCTTCAATTTGATACCTCACTCGACCCCATTGGACCACTAGGGACGCCTCTAACGCCAAAAAGGTTATTTTGCACATCGATATCAACATCTGGTGTACGAAGTTTGTTTTTTTTTTTTTTTATTTTGGAGGTAGTGGATCGAGTGAGGTATCCAATTGAAGCTGACGTGAAATGCTTCACAATGATACCTGACTCGACCCGATTGGTCCACTAGGGGCGCCTCTAACCCCAAAAAAAAGGTATTTTGAAGATTGATGTTGATTGATGTTGATATCGATGTTTGGCGTTAGGGCAGCCCCTAGTGGTCCAATGGGGTCGAGTGAGGTATCAATGTGAAGCATTTCACGTCAGCTTCAATATGATACCTCACTCGACCCGCTACCTCAAAAAAAATTTCTTGACCTTGTGTACGAAATTTTTTTTTTTTTGTTTTGAAAAAAAAAAAAAAAATTCTGAAAAAAATTTTTTTGGGGGGAAAAAAGCATGATTGGAGCTGATGTTAAGTTGGAGTGCTTATGAAAGAAGTTTCTCTTTCGGAAAGATGGGTTGGCCCTGAAAAGGGCCTTTGATAGTGTGATACGACACACTTAAGCGCGGAATATTCGCTTCACGCCTCCTACATGTTTTCGACATATGGGACATCTTATCTTGAAATGCACCTCTCCGGCGTCAACGCATCGGCATAGGGCTCCTTCACACGTCAGTTGGATCCAGCAATCCTTGCACATACACAGATGTCCACAGGGTAGAACCGCGTATAAGCTTTCTTCATTCGTGCAGATACTACATTGTTTGATTTTTTCTTCATTATGTCGTAGTTTCTTTTGTCTGGCAAAATCTCATCTGTGTGTCGGCATCGTACTCTTGTTTCAGTGTCTGCAGTCGAGGTGGTTGTTGTCGTTGATGGAGGTCTAGTAGTTAACCATACACTGGCTAGTTCTCTATCACGGGTGTCGTCCTGGTTATCTTCTTGTTGTATGTCCTCCTCCATTCTGTTGTTGTTGTCTTGTTCACTTCGCCCGAGTTCTTCTTCTGTACTTATTAACCTCGTTTCATCTTCAAGAACGCGTTGAAAACTGGAGATAATAGTGATTCCGCCATCTTCTTCTCGGGTAATTATCTCGCTATGTTCTTCTGTACCCCTATTCCTTGGATCTCTAGGTTGATGGGTGAACAAGGCTCGTCGTCTTAAACTCATGATGTGTAGTTGTTAATAAATGTGAACATACACGTTATTTATAGTCGGCTGTGTGTGTGTGTGTTTCAAGATGGCGGCTTGTTTTTTGTATGTTAGGGGTAGTCGGTTTTCAAGATGGTGGTCAAGGTCAATTTCACTTTCCCGATCCCCAGCATTCCACTTTCCCGATCCCCAGCCTTCATTTGCATATTTTCAAGATGGCAGGGGATTTTGAAAATATGCAAATGAGGTCAATGGGTGCATGTGCACTCATTGACACCGGTGTCAATGAGTGCACCTCCACGAAAAAAAAAAAAAAAAGTTCCGGCAAAAAAAAAAAAAAAAATAATGTATTCATGCGCGGTGATGCGGTTTGGCCGTGGTTTTGGCGGTAATTCGGTTTCGGGAAAAAGCTTCCGCGGAGAAAAAGTAGTCCCTACATAAAATGGTCCGATTGGGTCGAGTGAGGTATCAAAGTGAAGCTTATGTGAAGGGGCATCTAATGGGCTGGGTGTGGGGTTGAACTATCGGCCTTCTGCGCATGCGCGGTGGTCGAAGGGTATGAAAATAGCCGTGTTGGAGCTAGGCAAGCCCCTAAGGGTCCGATGGGGTCGAGTGAGGTATCAAAGTGAAGCTTATGTGAAGGGGCATCTAATGGGCTGGGTGTGGGGTTGACATATCGGCCTTCTGCGCATGCGCGGTGGCCCAAGGGCATGAAAATAGACGTTTTGGCATCTAGGGGGGCCCCTAATGGTCGAATGGGGTCGAGTGAGGTATCAACGTGAAGCCTAGGTGAAGGGTATTTGATGGCTGGGTGGTTGCATGTAAAATTTTTCCTGAAAAAAAAATACGGAACACGGACTTTATCGAAAAACCTGGGAAAATGCCTATATGGGGTATGAGGGGTATATAGGTCGCCGGGCTTAACGGGGCTTGTCTATCAACAGAGTTATCTTCCCCTAGTTCCAGGGTGGGTGTATGTAAAATTTTCCTGAAAAAATACGGAATACGGACTTTATCCTAAATTACGGGAAAATGCCTATATGGGGTATGGAGGTATAGGACCATCCTGGGAAACGTACTTCTATACATTTGCGGTAGGGTTGTGAGGTCTCGTTTTTCTTTCCAAAGCACACCCAACTAACACCAGCTCCCAGCATTCTTTTTCCCCAGGCCAGATAGGGTTAACAATGAAAAATTGAATCGCTCTATATACATGTGTGTCGGGCTAATATTTTTGTCATTCTTCAGTATGGCATCGCGGGGCAAAGAGCTCGCGTTCTTTCAAGTGACGTCTAAGGTGCTTCTTAGCGTATATGAACATGAATTACACCTTATCGAGGAACACCCGATCGAAGTGAAATTAATTTTAAGCCTTGACGGGTGGACACAATTGACACGTGTTTTACAAGCCAAAGAACCCGAAGTCGATTTTTTACCTGTCGGTGTGGATGTGTACCTGCGGCGGAGTAGAGAGAAATCATTTTTTCCCCGGTTAGAGCAGTGCGGTGGTCACGGAATTGTACTTTGGCCAGCATTATGGGCGGCGCTGAAAACTATCATTAGCCAAGTTGACGCCGTACTCTATCCGGACATCCAATCCACCATCATAACCCGTACACTCACCTCGGATTGTACCCTAATAATATATCCTGATCGCATCGATCTCATTGCCGATGATTCCCGCTGCTGGTGCGTCCCAGAGCCCGCCCGTGTCTCTTTATCTTCCGAAGGCTGGACGACCTTGAAACGTGTGTTATTCGGTCATTTGAATGGAAATAGTATCTACCTGGATCACGATGTATACATTTTTCGCGGCCCTTTTTTTGCCCGATTGATCTCTCTCAAACGAGGTGGATTTACGCTAGATCCCGAACTATGGACGGCTTTACAAAAAATAGTTCCTGTGGTGGATAAAGTATTCTCTGCACACGACCCGCCTCTCACAGAATAGTATAAATACCAGGGGCAGAGACAGAGTGTGTATCATTTGGACATTGAGAGCAAGCAAGCATGTCGTTTCCACTACGTGCCATTTTGCCTCTTACACACAGTGTGCGCTTATACGTGTATGCAGATAAAGTCAAACTGGCGGAAGACCATCTAGCTATTTACTGGACCCCCGCAGAAATGTTATGGAATCCCGTGACACTAGAGCGTGATGGGTGGAATAAGTTGAGACGGGTATTGCGCGGGGAATTGGACGGAGAGCTCATCCATCTGGATAATGCCATGTACCTCTATACCCTATCCTCCCACCGCATACGTCTAGGCCGGTACAAAGATGCGCGCAGTATCAGCATAACTCTCTCTGTGTTTGACGCCTTGAAGAAAATAATGCCTATTGTCGATCAGTTAATGTCACCGGACGATCGATCCCCTCAGCAATTAGCGTGGGTTCGTGCTACAGAAGAGGCGTTCTCTGAACCGGGTGCAAGACTAGCAAAATTTTGTTTCTGTAAGACTACTACAGCCGAGAAAAAAAGGCCTATATGTGGAAAATGCAGAGCGGCTAGATGGTTAGTATCACCCTGGGACGAAGAGGAGACGGACGGGGCGAACTCAGTATCACCCCGGGAAGAGATCGACTCACCTGTGACGGAGGCCAACGAAGTGTGTGATGCGGCGGCAGTCGGGGAACAAGGAGATTCACCAAGTATTAACTGATTTGTATTATAATCCAACGAGTGCAGCTGCCTATAGTGGTGTGGGTGCATTGACTCGAGCGGCCCAAGGCATCAGTCGAAGTGAAGTTCGAGACTGGTTAAAAACTCAGGATACGTACAGTTTACATCGAGCTGTCCGACGTCATTTTCGTCGTAACCGAGTCATTGTGGGAGGCATCGACGCGCAATGGCAGGCGGATTTGGTCGACATGAGTCGATTTGCACCTGACAATAATGGAAATCGATACATATTGACCTGTATCGATATTCTATCGAAATATGCCTGGGTCCTACCCGTGCGTACCAAAACAGGAGAGAATCTCATAGCCGTGTTTCAGCAGATTTTCAAGACGGGACGCAAACCTCTTTATTTACAAACAGATGAAGGCACAGAATTTCTCAACCGACCCTTTCAAGCCTTTCTTAAGAAAAAGAAGGTATTTTTTTTTCACACGTACAATGAGACGAAAGCATCGGTAGTGGAACGCTTTAATCGCACCTTCAAAGGACGCATGTACAAATATTTTACGGCTCAAAACACGCGACGCTACCTGGATGTACTTCCTCAACTGGTACAAGGCTACAATAGGGCCTATCATCGCAGTATCCAGCGAGCGCCCCGTACTGTGACAGAAGGGAACGAACATCAAGTCCGTGCTACGCTGTACTCCTCCTCCAGTGCACCCCTGACGGCACCCCGTTACAAACGGGGAGATACGGTGCGGATCAGTAAAGTGAAAGGCCAATTTGAGAAAGGCTATTTACCGAACTGGAGTGACGAACACTTTGTCATCGTGCGCCATAAACCTCGACAACCCCACGTCTATCAACTGGAAGATCTACAAGGCGAGAGACTGCAAGGCACGTTTTACGAGGCAGAATTACAACCCATAGTGAAAACACCGAAAGACTACTACACGGTGGAAAAGATTTTGAAAACGGAACGTCGACGTGGGATTCCCTATCATTTCGTCAAATGGCAAGGCTGGCCTCGTTCCTTTAATTCCTGGGTATCCGGCCGTGACATGAAACGTCTATAAATGCTAACGCCTATCACCACCCGCCTTCAGTGTAGGACTGTACCATGGATAGTACACGTCTACCCGTACTGTTAAGAACACGAAAAGCACAAGTCGGTACTGTGGTGTGTCTAGTCGTGGTGCTGGGTACGTTATTTACCGGTGTGTTCTACGATTTATCGTACGTGATATCCTGTTTCAACACCCTGCGTTCTGCATCATCCACCACGACCACGACCCCACTACCAACCAAGACGTCAAGGGTCCGACACGTCTCAACGCAGACACCTACGTCTACTCCAGCCATCACGTTACCCCGCTATATCCAGCCCACGACCACGATCCGTACGACTACTGCACATCATCATCCTTCTCCATCATCATCATCATCATCATCCAGCCTTCCACTCCATCCTCTAGTACTACGACGACACCGCTCAACAGTTTTGAAGTGGACCCCCGTGAATCATACCGTTTACCCCGACAACGGTTTCCCTTCGAGTACTATCCTCTGCGCCGCCAGCCCCGACATTCTAAACGTCAAATCATCCCCTAAAAGAAACGATGGACCCACGATGGCAGCATCCCTTCACGTGCCTCATCGCTGGACCGACCGGGTCGGGAAAATCACATTTTGTTCAACGTCTCATCCAACATGGGTCCGCCCTGATTTCACCGCCTGTAGCGCGTATCCTGTGGTGTTATGGCGCTTGGCAGCCCGCGTACGAGGCACTGGCCCGTGTCCCAGGAGTCACCTTAGTGGAAGGCTTACCGCCTGAAGACATACCTCCAGACACCTTGGTGGTGGTAGACGATCTCATGACGGAAACGGACAGTCGAATCACCCGTCTCTTTACCAAAGGCAGCCATCATCGGCGGTTGAGCATTATTTACATCGTACAGAATCTTTTCAGTAAGAACAAAGAACACCGGAACATTAGTTTGAATGCTCAGTATGTGGTGTTATTCAAAAACCCCAGAGACGCGTCACAAATTACCCACCTGGCTCAACAGATGTACCCTAAGAACACGGCCTTTGTACGAGAAGCCTTTGAAGATGCCACCCAACCTGCGCATGGATATCTCCTCATCGACTTGAAACAAGACACACCCGCTCCCCTGCGATTGCGTACCCTGATTTTTCCCGGTGAACTACAGACGGTGTACACCCCCAAATAAAAGAGGATAAAAGAAGAAGACAAGGTACTCGAGCCCTCATTCAAGCGTCATGTCTGCACGCGTACGCAAGCACGCGCCCGCTCTGCGGGTATTACGCAGCGCGCCTCCGGAAGTGGGCCGGGCCCTGGTGCGCGGCGCGGATCGGGACTTGGTCCGGTGTTTGTGTGAAGTCGCTCATAATGTATTAAAAGGCAATGTCCCCCTCAGTCCTCTGCAGAAAGGAAAATTGCAACGGCACAAGGCGGGTCTCCGAACGCTGGTCAAGAAGACGGGCAGTGTCAAGCAGAAGAAACAAGTGTTACAGCGAGGTGGATTTCTCGGCGCACTCCTGGCTCCCTTAGCCGCTACTGTACTAGGCCCGTTACTCGCGTCCATCTTGGGACGCTAAAACATGGAACATACGAAAAAAATGATGCTGGTCGAACCTCGACTGTTACAGAGTTTACAATCTCCCTACCCCGTGCCAGCCACCGTGCAAAAACTCCAGTCTTTGGATGAAGAGATGAATAGTATACTGCAACGTCCATTGCCCGATCACGAGAAAATTCAACTCTACCATCATACGCTGAACCGGTACCAGACGTTTATGGATCAATATAGAGGAAGTAGTACTAGTACGCCACTACCCACCACTACGCCCACTACATCCCCACCACCACCACCACCACCGTCATCCTCGGCCTCACCTGAGCTGGAACAGGAAGTATTGGCCAGTGTGCCTAAAGCCTACAAGACCAAGGCCCGTTTATTGTTGGATCGGGTGAAACAGAATGCCGATATGGATTGGAATGCGGAAGGAAACCTACTGATTCGCAACCAAGTGGTGCCGGGGTCTCATATCACGGATTTAATCAACGATATGGTGCGTTCTCGCAAACACTCTAATCCACCGGGCTGGGAAGCCTTTGCTCAGGGGTTAAAAGACACGCACACCCCTCAAGAATTGGTAGGAAATCGTGAACGCTGGAAGTGGATGCAAGCCCCTTCTCGACGTCTCCCCACTACCCGGGAACGTGGTGAATGGCAACCGCACACGCCACCCAAAACACCCGCACGGCGGCCACCTACTTCGTCACCTGTTTGGATGCAAGCTCCCTCTCGACTTCCCCCTATCTGGGAACGTGGTGAATGGCAACCGCACACGCCGACCAAAACACCCGCACGGCGGCCACCTACTTCGTCACCCCTTTTACCACGCCATCCCCTGCAAAGCCCCAGAGCTAAGTCACCGCGACGGTCACAACGCCGAGGTCAGGCGCCCAAGGGCTGGGAACCTTACTAAGGACACACAAATAACTCCTATAAAACCCCGGTGCAGAAGCCAGAACAACTCAGTCGTCGTCGTCATGTTTTACGTGACGTTGCCCAGTAATAGCTCATTGGACGTGTTTCCTGACAACACCTTGACCAAGTATGTCACGCAATTACCCCAACCGTTACATTTACTGGGACGCTGGGAATGTGGACTGGTGGATATTCAATACCCTTATTCATGGTACAACGTACAAGACGGAGAAGTATGGTACGAAGTGACCTACGAAGATAAAGTCTACAAACTCATTCTCCCCCAAGGCCAATACGATACACCGCAGACGTTCATACAGGGTCTGAATGGCTTGATGAAGTACAAGGCCCTAAAATTCAGCACGGGTGCTGCAACACACCTGATATCCATGGACATCAAGAGAGAGATATTGTTCGATGTCAACGTACACAACGACAGGAGCTCTATCATGCTGACCGCTAACGCGAAAGTGAAACTCAGTCCTATACTACAGCAAATGTTAAGGATGCCTTTCAGCGTCTACAAGGGATCCACCATTGTCAACGGGGATTATTTGATGGATATGAAAGTAGGTATGTACGCACTGTACGTCTACTCGGACGCCGTGGACAGCCATATTGTGGGTGATGTGAACACACCTCTGTTACGGGTGGTGCCCATTACCAAGACGTATGGCGAACAAGCCACCGAGAGTTTCAACCATATCATGTACCTGCCCGTACGCCATACCGATATCAACACGATCACGGTGGATATAAGAGATGACAGGGGACGTCCGATCCCATTCGAACGAGGAAAAGTGGTGCTGACACTTGCTCTCCGACAAGCTCGCTCTCCTCACTTCGTATAATGTACGTGCCTTACCAGTGCCATACGCCCAGCTATGCCGACTACTACAAGAAACAAACGGGGGGAAACTTGCCCGTGTTTAGCGGGGCACGCATGCAACGCGGTCACGGATTGGGGAACATCCTGGGCAGCATTATGAAAACGTTTTTACCCATGGTGACACGGGGTGTGAAAGCGGTGGGAAAACAAGCGGTACGCAGTGGATTGCGCGTGGCCGGTGATGTGATGGAAGGCACAGCACCCCGACAAGCCTTGAAACGCCGGGCTAAAGAAGCGGGCAGCGTCTTGATCGCCAAAGCCCTTAAAAGACAAAGACCGACACTGCCCCCATTCATTCAACGTCCAACACCCCAGAGGAGAAGGACTACGCCCCAGAAGAAGAAAAAGAAGAGAAGTCATAGTAGGAGAGACATCTTCGCATAATGGCATACATTCACTCCGAGTCGTGTCCGTCTACCAACAGTGAATTGGATTTGTGGACTGTTCCACCCACCCAAACGAGTGTAGGCGAAGGACGTTGGGTAGAACATCGACCCCTGGCTAGCCTGACGGGGATGGGGCCCGTAGAATTTACCATTGAAAACAAAGATACGGCCTACCTGGATTTAGCCCACACCTACTTGTACGTGAAAGCCAAAATAACGAAGATGGACGGGACGGAGATAGCGGTCGATGCGCCAGTAGGCCCGGTGAATGTTTGGCTGCACTCCTTGTTCCAACAGGTGGATATAGGTCTGAACGATAAACTCATCAGTACGTCCACCAATACGTACCCGTACCGAGCCTACATGGAGACGATGTTGTCGTACGGTATTGATGCCAAAGAATCACACTTACAAGCTGAGCTGTACTTCAGGGATAGACCCGGATACCTGGACAACATAACCGGTGGCAATGCTGGGTTCGAGTCACGCAAAAAACTGGCAGCCAAAAGCAAGTCCATCGATATGATGGGACGACTGCACGCCGATCTGTTCATGCAAGACCGCTACATGATGAACGGTGTATCCATCAAGATCAAGTTGATCCGGTCCTTACCTAAGTTCGCCTTAATGTGCGGTGGAGAGGGCGATATCGATTACCAGATCATGATTGAAGATGCAGCCCTGTTTGTCCGTACGGTAGATTTGCAACAGGGCGTGTTGCTGGGTCACATGGAAGCCTTAGCGAAAAAACCAGCCATGTACCCCATCCGACGCGTACAGACCAAGGTGTTCTCTGTGCCCACAGGTTCGATGATGGCCAATCGTGAAAATTTATTTCTAGGGGATCTGCCTAAACGTCTTACCCTGGCGTGTGTGACCAACACCGCATTCAATGGAAATTGGGCTGAGAATCCGTTCAATTTTAAACATTTCAACATTAACTTTGTGGCACTGCACGTGGCCGGCCATCAAATTCCAGCCCGGCCATTACAACCGGACTTTACTAAGGAAAACTATGTGCGGACCTACCTGAACCTGTTTACAGCTACAGGACAAAACAACCAGGACGAAGGCAATACCATCAGTCGAGACGACTTTATGAAGGGGTACACATTGTTCGCCTTTGACCTCACCCCCACCTTGGAACACGATCATCAACTGGCTTTGCTCAAGAAAGGAAACCTACGGTTGGAACTGCGTTTCTCCATCCCTGTACCCGACACCATTAACGTGATTTGCTACGCCGAGTTTGATAACGTCATCAGCGTGGATCACCAAAGAAACGTGCTGTGTGACTTCGCCACCTAAGATGAATACAGAGCAGCTGATGAGCATACTCCAGCGAGATCCCAAGATCCCCTTTCGAGGTGTGTTTCCACGCAATGTGTTTCCCACTCACTCCACCACCCCAGCAGCCTACATCCTGAATACAGACCCGAGGAGTGGACCCGGTGAACATTGGATAGCGGTGTACGTGGACACCCAAGGCCAAGGCGAATACTTTGATTCCTACGGACTTGCACCCCTCCATGCCGATTTGGTGAAATTCATGGACGTCTCTACGACAGAGTGGCGTTGGAATACGCAAAGATTACAAGGCCCCTTGAGTAATGTGTGCGGACAGTACTGTGTGTTTTATCTCACTCACCGGAGTAGAGGACATTCTATGCCAACCATTGTACATATGTTTGATGATTATTGTCAAGCCGAAGACCGGGATGTCCTCGTCTATGACTGGACGGCCTCTCGTTTTAATGTGCATGCTCCATTTCTCTGGTTAACTTAAAAAAATGTACTGCGCACGCATCTTGTTTTATTATTGTTATGACGTTATATTGTTATGACGTTGTTGTTCTGACGTTCATTGTTGAATAAATTGATGAAAAAACACAAAAAAAAATGATTTGACTTTTTCTCTCTTTATTTAAGTCAACAAGCAAGGATTAGACTATACAAATAGAATACAGGGTACAAATAGTAGAGGTATGTACACATAGAATAGTAGTAGTATATACAAAAAAAGTTTGTCAGAAGTAGGATTCGAACCTACGACGGGTTTCACCCACCAGCACTTAATACCGGCGCCTTAGACCACTCGGCCATCCTGACTTTTACAGTTTTATAACTCGTGTATCCACAGTTAATGTTCCACATTTTACAAGTCCAAGTATGTAGTGCTCACACCGTCGGCCAATACTTTTCGTTTGGGATAAAAGAAAGTAAAGGCGTCTCGTTGCTGGATATAGGTCCGCATCTGGTGGTCCACCACACGGAATCCACGATTAGTGCCACTCGCACTGGCCTGGCTTTGTAACACGTCCAGGTAGAGATCTTTGTCTATGTTGGGATCGCGCCGGCTCACTCCTTTGCAGCTAAATTTATTTTCCTCTCCTCCATCTCCTCCGTAACAGTAGTAGGTCTTGGAGGAGAGCGCAATCATAGCATCTCCACTCCACTCCAGCTTGAAGAGCCCGGGTGTCCGCTTGTCGTAGGTGTAGTGATCGCGTCGGCCTCAAAATCATAGCATGCCCGGTAGGGAAAATAACGGTCCTCTTCCGGTATGATGATACCCTCTTCGGTCAGTTCCTGATTTTACAAGTCCAAGTATGTAGTGCTCACACCGTCGGCCAATACTTTTCGTTTGGGATAAAAGAAAGTAAAGGCGTCTCGTTGCTGTATATAGGTCCGCATCTGGTGGTCGACGACCCGGAATCCACGATTAGTGCCACTCGCACTGGCCTGGCTTTGTAACACGTCCAGGTAGAGAGCTTTGTCTATGTTGGGATCGCGCCGGCTCACTCCTTTGCAGCTAAACTTATCCTCGCCTCCATCTCCTCCGTAACAGTAGTAGGTGTTGGAGGAGAGCGCGATCATAGCATCTCCACTCCACTCCAGCTTGAAGAGTCCGGGTGTCCGCTTGTCGTAGGTGTAGTGATCGCGTCGAGGTAACCTAGCAGCAGCCTACCGCTCTGTGGATCGAGGAGCCATGTAGGTGTATTATGATACGCTCCAACCGGATAGACTCGCTTGACACTGTTGTCACAGATTTTCTCGTGGTGATGTAAGTTGTAAGACTGGTTAAACACACGATGGCATTGGGCACAACTGAAAGACTGAGCGTACAGGCTCATATTGGTAATGAGCGAAAAATGACTCACGCCATTGTCATCGAACACATTCACTTTCATCGTAGCAGCATACCGTTCTGTAGATCGACGAACCAATTCAGCCACAAAGGTATTGTCCTCCTCGCGTCGTAATCGATAAACAAAGATATTAATATCGAACAATGTTTCCACATCATCCAAATTCTTAAAGGGAACTCCACGGAAGTGCCGCTTATCCATGTCTTGCTGCTCTAAATACTCTTCCCAATAGCCATCGGTCACTGTGTCACAACCCCGGGGGTTACACTCGTCCAGATGCACGGCCAAACACCGAAACAGACATTTCCGGTCTTTGTAGGGCCCCTTGCGTCCTGCTGTTAATCCATACAGGCCTTTTCGATGAATCAACCACGGGGGAAGTTGTACAGGAGCACCGATCGGGTGATCTCGCATTTTCGTAACGAAAAATGTAACGTTAGTGACCATTTCCACCAACCATTGGGTATTGGGGCGTTGCAGGCGGGCCCACTCCAACGGATCTAATGTAGTGAGTTGCTCGACCACCGGCTCCAGAGAAATCGCACCCGTGATGGTGAATGGCTGGTCAAACACATACGAATTGTTACTGGGATAGAAATACCGCAGTTGGTCCGTCTCTTTGTGCCGTAAGATATACCCAAATGTGACATTCAACTTATAGGCTGTGACCTGATCTTTGAAAATGTTCTCGGCATATGTAGTGAGATACGTGCGGTCCTCCAGGCGAAAATTGTATAAGTCCAAAAGAGGACGATCACGATGAAAACAATGGCGTATGGTAGCCCAGTGTCGTTGATAAATGGCCCTGACACGTACATCTTCAGGCAAGACTTCAACCGGAGGTGCGGCTAGGTCCAAGGGGAAATCCGCTCCACGTCTCATGCTTACTCGAAAAAGTAAATGGATGGCTGTGCTGGCTGCGTGGGTGGCTGGCTGGCTGGCTGGCTGGCTGGGAGACAGGTCAGGTGAGTCAGATTGAATAATACACCCTTGCCCTAAAAATGAACTCGCCTTTTATAGCCCATTGACCTCATTTGCATATTTTCAGCGGATCACAGGCCGCCATCTTGAAAACGACCACCCCTCACACACAAAAACAAGCTATTTGCATATTTTGAGGGGACAACAGGCCGCCATCTTGAACACGACCACCCCTAACACACACACAAACAAGCCACCATCTTGAAAACGACCCCAAAGACCTCATTTGCATATTTTCAGGGACAACAAGGCCGCCATCTTGAAACCGACCAGCCCTAACCTACAAAAAACAGGCCGCCATCTTGAAAACAGTGGGGAAAAACCCAGAGACCTCATTTGCATATTTTCAGGGGGACAACAGGCCGCCATCTTGAAACCGACCACCCCTAACCTACAAAAAACAGGCCGCCATCTTGAAAATATGCAAATGAGGACCGAAAACAAGTGCAATTGGCCACCATCTTGAAACCGACCACCCAAAACAAGCCGCCATCTTGAATCCGACCACCCCTAACCTAGAAAAAACAGGCCGCCATCTTGAAAATATGCAAATGAAGGGTGAAACAAGTGCAATTGATCTACAAAAACAGGCCGCCATCTTGAAACCGACCACCCCTAACCTAGAAAAAACAGGCCGCCATCTTGAAAATATGCAAATGAGGTCATTGAGTGCATTGGGTATATTCAAGATGGCGGCTTGTTTTTTCTAGGTTAGGGGTGGTCGGATTCAAGATGGCGGCCAATTGTATCAAGTGCAATTGTCCGCACCTACAAAAACAGGCCGCCATCTTGAATCCGACCACCCCTAACCTAGAAAAAACAGGCCGCCATCTTGAAAATATGCAAATGAGGCGCGAAACAAGTGCAAGTGTCCGCACCTACAAAAACAGGCCGCCATCTTGAATCCGACCACCCCTAACCTAGAAAAAACAGGCCGCCATCTTGAAAATATGCAAATGAAGGGTCAAACAAGTGCAATTGGCCGCCATCTTGAAGCCGACCACCCCTAACCTAAAAAAAACAAGCCGCCATCTTGAATATACCCAATGCACCCAATGACCTCATTTGCATAAAAGGCCACGCCCACTCATTTGCATAAACTCACGCATGCGCCACGCCCACAAAATAATTTCTGCGCATGCGCAGTGAAAACCGTGGTACAACAGATCAATCCTCCCTACTACTTCCGTAAATTCTGATTCTCCCCACCATATTCGATTTTATTTTAGTCTTGATGGTATAACTCTGATCAAGAAGCTAACAGAAGGTTTTCACCACGTCTCTGATGGAAGAGGAGTGTGAGGTCATATAACCTGGGATATACTCCAGAAAATTCTGTGGGTACTCTCACATGTATAATCGTCAATATTCGGGGCAATGCTTTTTAAGGCTTCATATTTATAGTAATTTTATTTTTCAGATGTTATATTCCAGGCTTTTTCCAGCCAACCCAGCAAGGCTTAGGCCCTCAGCTCACCTTGAGGTATTCAAAACAAAGCAGTACGGACGACCATCTAAAACTATAACTGTGATCAGTCTATGCTGTGCTAAGGCTATTAATGGTTTGCATTGCAGTGCTCAATTCCACACATACTCAGTTGCTGTGTATTTCGATAGATAACCATGTCCCATTGTCAAAGTGATTCTATCCAATATAAAAAGCTCTATGCTTTGTGGGTGTTCCTTTTGCCAACTATACGTCCCGTTCCTTTTCAGAGTAGTGCTGGTATGACCGCTAATTTGTGTGGAATGTCTGAGGATGATTTGAAAAATAAGGGACGTTGAAAATCCATGGCTTTACGTTTTTATGCCATGTATGGCAGGATGTTACATGTATTCTGTATACAACAAAAAAAAAAAAAAAATGAGTATCGTTTCAGATCCTGGGAAGGAAGTGTGGATTTATGGGTCCTTCATCGTGTACTCAGGGCTCACAGGTGTGTGGTCCACAGGCCTAGGACTTTAACTTAGCTCTAGCGAGTCAGCAAATATCTGTAATGTGGGGTGGGTACTGGGATTAAAAATTGGAATCAGCTCCGCCCTTTCCTTTGAACAGATGTCCTCATCATACAATTAGATAGTAATTACATGTTGTACATTTATTGTGGGGCTTGACAGTATGGTGAGGCGACAGCCACAGTCCATCATGTAGGTGGACCTCAATTCACAATTTGGAAGTCTAGCACTTTCCTGAAGTGCAGTGTAGGTGTATATCATTTTGTTGCTCCATTGAAGCATTAAGGTACACGTTGTGAATACGGATGATTAGTAGGAGCAGTGTTAGCGAGCATGGTGGGGATGTGTGTGTTTGGACACACACATGTGGGCAGAACTTGTGAGCACACCCGGTAATTGGTATATCGACCCTAGATTTCACAGGGAAATCTACATTGGTGAGTTATCTCAATTGGTGGAGATAGCTGGGTCTTCGGCCTGCATGCTTCCTGCATGGGGTCTTTTGTCTGTCCGAGGTCATCGGCCAGACAGCCCCAGCTCGTTTACTACGGGTGGGGGGGGCCTCTGTCCTGGTTACCTGGGAGGAGGTCTGGTTGGTTTTTGACTCTGCTTTCATCTGCTCGATTCCTTCGGGGGGTGGGGCAGAGCCTATTGCCAATGGCTAGCCAGGGCATGTCGGCAGTCATTTGGGGCAATTGGGTGCGATGCTCGCTGGTTCTGTCCTCAGGTCGTGCTCACAAGTACATGTTCTCACCATGCTCCCTGTGTAAATATTTAATAAATGTCTGCGGCCAGTATATCCACAAATTGGTGTGTTGGATTGGTTTTTTGGTAATTATTGGTTGAGGTTGCAGAATAAACTAATTTAGCAAAATGCAATTGCCTGCTAAATTGTGTTATTCGGTGCTGAGACAAAGCCTGGCATTATGTGTATGGAAATCCTGGGAATTATATGGCTTGAAAGAAGAATTTGCTAACTGCTCTATTTAGAGATTGTTAAGGGGGGGGGGTAACTCTCAATAATCTGAATGGGTTCTGTTCGAGTGACTTCCCCTGGTTCGATTTAAATAATCTAGGTCAAGACCATGTCCATCAGGCGTTCATTACTGCGGATGGAGAAACCGCATGGTTAACGCACATGAAACGAGACCATGATTCATTGAAATTTCAGTTTCCCTCCCCCCACTCCCCCAAAGAATTGTGGCTGGGCAAATTCAGTTCCAATACTTGTTGCTAATTAAAAAATAAATAAATAAAAATGATAATAGTAATAAATAGATTGAGATCTAATAATAAATCTTGGTGTAGATGAAGAAATAATGAGAATAAAAATTGGAAAGTAATGTGATTAGATTAAAGTGTGTACAGGTGGTGAAAATTGTAGCTCAAGTTAGTATTCTATTTGTGCTAAACAAAATAAATTCCATTAATGCATGCCTTTTTATTGGTTACATGTATCTGTTTCAGTTGTATTTGTAACTATTTGTCGCAGCATTTAATTGGACATTTTCTGTCCGTAAGCGAGGAGTCGATGAGAAAGGGCAGAACTTGTGAGCACACCCGGTAATTGGTATATCGACCCTAGATTTCACAGGGAAATCTACATTGGTGAGTTATCTCAATTGGTGGAGATAGCTGGGTCTTCGGCCTGCATGGGGTCTTTTGTCTGTCCGAGGTCATCGGCCAGACAGCCCCAGCTCGTTTACTACGGGTGGGGGGGCCTCTGTCCTGGTTACCTGGGAGGAGGTCTGGTTGGTTTTTGACTCTGCTTTCATCTGCTCGATTCCTTCGGGGGGTGGGGCAGAGCCTATTGCCAATGGATAGCCAGGGCATGTCGGCAGTCATTTGGGGCAATTGGGTGGGATGCTCGCTGGTTCTGTCCTCAGGTCGTGCTCACAAGTACATATTCTCACCATGCTCCCTGTGTAAATATTTAATAAATGTCTGCGGCCACAAATTGGTGTGTTGGATTGGTTTTTTGGTAATTATTGGTTGAGGTTGCAGAATAATCGTATTCGTATTCGGTGTGTGAAAAGTAATAGGAATCAGACGTCGTGATATGACTGAAATAGTGTTGAAAGCGACGTTAAATCATATTCACTCACTTGACAAAGTTAGTCAAAACTTGCAGAAAAGTTGCAGAAGGAGGAGGAAAAGAGGAAGAAAATCGACAAACACATAAGGACCGTCTCGCGGACCGGGGTTCCTAATTATAGTGTACTAAAGAAGAATGTAATCAGATTTAACATCTCATATCTTGTATCCACAGCGGTTGAAAGTGGACACGATTCAAACATTCACTCTGCGGACGTATAAAACCAAAATGAGGGTGAGAATATATGCCATAGGCTTGTATTCCACCAATGCCACCAAGATCATTAGTACAAACATTTGAAAAAAATCAATTTAAATTCATCCGCGACATAATTTCCCCCATATCATGGTAAAATTGTGCCGAAATTGACAGATATGTGTCAAGCCATTAACGAGTTCAGGAACTAAGAAGGCCAGGTGATAAATGGGTATCCCATAGGGCTTCGCGAACATTTGTTGAAGTTGCCCAAATATTCTTCGATTTTTTTATCTATGCACCAGTTTCATAATCCCTGCTATCATTTCTGTGTCTTCAACTGTTTTCTTGTAATGTTTACAGGAAAACGTGTAACACGATTTTCGTGGTATTCTGGGAGCCGAGCGGAACAGTCCACGATATATGCAAGGACAACGAATATTTTCACGATGTTCACCTCGTGGCTAACCGCCATTCTTTTATTCCATAGATGTTTAGGGGTGCACAGGAACCAAACACACATACATACACTTCTCGAATTATAATTGATACCAATTGTTGCATATAACCCTGATCCTTTAGGTGCGAAGTTCCTGGTTCAACAGAGAATGGAAAACGGTCTATCAGCTCAACGGAAGTATTTGCTGACCGCCAGCATGTTACTATCTAGGAGGTATTAGCTTTTAGTGTTTGGCAACCCTGCAAAACGTACCCAATTGCCATGGTGATAATTCACTCTGCATGCCTTCTTATACTTCCCAGGTTTTGTCGTCTACAGTTTGTTTGTACAGGTGAAAGTTTTTATTTACCTGTACATATGCACACTCATGCACGCCCACACCAACAAGATATCAATTCCTTGGATATATGTTCTAGTTTTATAGAAGGGTACAGTACACACAGACCACACTTCGATGGGGGAAATCACACAGGTTTGTTCAGAAAACTTCAAATTACCTAAAATAAGGATGTCTTTATAATCCCTAAAAGACTCTCATCAAATTTCCATTTGAACTTACTCCTCTATAAGAATTAAGCTATTGTGACTTCCTCTCTTGACGATGAATCCGCAACTTGCAGCGCGTGTGTTGTCATGTATAACACTCAGAGGGGTAGCTCTAGTTTGGCTTTTACGCTCTCCGCCGAGTAGCATTTGCTAAACTTGAGAACAATTTATCACAAAGCATTGCTTTAAACACTACACTATGCTGCATGGCTATCACGGCAAGCGCTTTACTGGTTGGCCGGCAAATATATACACAGTGTCGAGAATATTTGGAGGGACGCTTATATGTAGCAGCTCTGGCACTACACCTCTCTCTAATTACAACTAAACTCCGGAGAAGGGATGGACATCGTGATATACGAGATACTCATGGTATTCACTTGAAGATGATATATAGAATCGAACTTCATTCTGTGTCACCCATACCATGGAGCTATAAATCGAAAGGAGACACTGTGCCACAAGCCAGGACTGACTGGCCAGCGCTCACGCCCGCTGAGCTTTTGTGTTTTGAATAGCCGTCCAGCTGGGCTGCGTCTCTTTCATGTTCAATGTACGATGCCGCTCTCTGATCCTGTGACTCCTTTCCGTTAAATTGGAAATGGCCGGAAGTGAGGTGTCATCATGCGCAGTCTCCACAAATTAAAATCACCAAGTGAAAATTATGCGCATATGTCATGTTTATTTATTTGAAATAATTTCCCTTATCACAATATTTGAGTCATGGCTGTATGTCTTATTGGTGCTGAGCTACGGGACTTTGAAAACAGGCTGTCATTTCTCTATCTATATTGTATTTTCTCCTTTATGCTAACTTCCGCATTTCTAAACATGAATCAAAAATGTGAGCGAGTAGCTATTACTATAGGGAATCGGAAAATCTATGGTTCTTACGGGAGAAAATATACATATTTCTCCATTTGAAATACATGGTGACTTCTGCCAAACTATGAAAATTGCACACGTTTAATGACAAAATAACCCACTTTCCGCATTTCAAATCGGGAAAAAGTTATGCTTCTGTTAAAGATCGTAAACAGATCTATATCCTCGTGTTTAGCATTTCCGGGAGGCTTTTCCTCAATTTGAATAAAATGATTTAGTAAGCGTTATTTCGGCGTTTTCTCTGTATTTGCTTCAAAAAAGCTATTAAGTAATGACCCGGCGTCCGTTTGTGTATACCCCCAGGGAGCTGATTGCTCGGTGAGTAATCCGCGAATACACAATTGGCAGTGCGATCGTTTAACGGTCGCTTTTGAGATTATAACAGGTCCATTGAAAGTTATTGTTTTGCCGTTAGAAGATTGCGATTGCAGGTATTTATAATCAAGAAAAAGATATTACTCAAGCCAGGACAAATTATTGTCAATACCACGAAAAATATATACATGCGGTGTTCCTCACAATGGGAAAAGAACACTTTTTTTATATTTAAAGCCAGACTAGCGATATTTAACATCAGTTTAATGGATAAATATTAATGAATACCCAGCACGGTATCAATAACATAGTTTCCTTAATTCTTTGGAAACAGGAAATGTTAATTAACACATCGCTTGAGAATCTGCCCGAGTGAGATGTTATACCAAAAATATTCGTTATAAAAGTGGAAAATTTCTTTCGTACGTCTCATAACTTGAATGAACTAAGAAATTACCGTGAAATTAAAATAAAACATTGAGTTGATGGGCTGCGAAACCCGTATGGGAAGGGGCCCTTAAACTACAATATTAATCAAAATTCAATCCATGTTACAGATATACAAGTCTTGGAATATGAATTACTTATCTGATATCGGTAGGCTTTAGAATATAATTTGTTTCAGTTATGATTTTTGCACACAATCTTCTTGGTATACTTGACAAAGAGATTATTATAAGGTTTTGTTTTTATATTGCATTATATCCCATGCTATACAACTTCATTTGCATTTGTAAGCTGAGAATCAGTCATCAAATAAAAGACATTCTTACGGACAAGTACTTCTTGCAAAAATCATTAACCGGGCACGTGTACGCTCCGTTACAAAATCTGGTTTTCTACTCATGGAACTTCTCATGTTGATAAAATATAATAAGTAATTCAAGTGATCTAAGTCTCTTCAAAACTTCAAAAACTTTTTTTACACAAACTACGCCTGATGGTGATCGACGCAACGGGAGGTTAATTGGCAATAGCCACCTCGAATACACAACGCTTAATCGGTCGACAGCAAGTCCATGGCACGCATGCGCGTGAAATCGACTGCTACCGAATCAACGGCGGACATGGCCGAGCCAGCTATAATCCCTCAGGTTAATCCGCTATACCCTGCTGTGTCGGCATCGTACATTGAACACTTTCATCAACCCAATCTGTGTCTCCTTCCGATTTATAGCTCCATGCCCATACTGATATGAGGATTCATCCCCTCATTCATCGAAATTTAATGTAATTTATGCATTGCTATAAAGCCTTTAAATGTTCGCATCTAAAGTCAACTTGAATTAGAAGTCACCCGTCTAAGGATATATATAATTTCCTGATAAATGGAACATTTCACTTGAGTTATGACTATAGACGAAAATGTGAACAATATCAGGAGTAGGCCTATAATAGCTAGATTATGATGCAGTCATGGATGTTTCGCGCCCTGGGCGTATCGTGTTCATGCTATTGTTTCAGTAAATGTGTTTTTATTCACAATACACCAAATATTTACCATAAAGACCAACTCACGCCCATCGCCACGCCTATTTTATGTTTTCTTCGACAGATATATAAACAGATGCCACTCAATACCACCCAAATATTTTACCAGTTTTCAAAAATATCTAATCTTAGTGAATTATCGTGAAGGAGTGTTTGCAGTAAATTCGTACGGCTTATCTGTCTTTCAATTTACTATTAATAATAAAACTTGGCGTATCGTCTCAAAATGAAGTTTACTCCTTTGCTTAGGAGTTCTCTTTCAATTCAATTCTTGATGGTCAGAAGACCCTCAAGATCTCACATTCTGATCATCAAGATCTCATATCTAAATAAGCAAACAGTATGGACCTTCTCATATTATCTTCAGTCTGCGATGACCATATGTTCTATATAGGCCCCCCGAAATATTTCATATTATTCCAGCAACAATGCGAATATTCAGAGATTCAATGGCAGACCGTTCCTGTGTCGAGACTGTCCCAAACGTCACTCTTTATTCTCAAACTGATGTATGTCAAAGTGTAAGAGAGGACAGGGAGTCAAGAAAGTTTTATTCTTTAAATCATGGTATAAATCATGGGTTATCTGTCGTATTCAGTAGGTTTGGGTTTTAGCTAGACCAAGAAATCTGCGGAATTTACTATTGTTTGTTCAAGCTACTATCTGGGACTGGTAGTAGTTAAATCCAGAGAGAGCAGAGAAATGTCAGACTGGCTATGGAGGCGTCAAGAACCCCACAAGTGTGCCACGTTCATTCAGGTAACCTTTTGAGAAACAGGACCACACTTCAAAAGCAAAATATTGTGGCATTCAACAAGTTAATATAACTGAGTTACCGTCATACTCTATCTCAAAGTTTCGAAATCTTCTGAATTGATTGCAACTCCCAAAGGTCCGACTCTGATGCGTTCGAAATGTGAAAGTTATTTACTATTTAGTTATTCACCGTGCATCACCATAAAGAAGTTACACGTCAATCGGATTGAACTCTTTTTGATCATATATCACAGAGTCAGCACCAATAGACCTTAACAGATACGTTCTTATTGGATGGCTGTTCTTCTAGTTTATCTTCACAAGCCAACGGAAATGCCCGATTTCAATTTGAAAATTCTATTCAAAACCTGGACGATATACCTTGATGCCCTGGAGATGTGGTAATATACGAGAAAACAAACTAGTTTCTTGACAAAGAGAGGCAGTCATTAGTTTTCTTTATGATTCCAGCAATAAAGCATGATGAGCTTTTCCAACCTGGGCAACACGGTAGATCCCCGGTATATCTATAGATCACTGAAACTTATGCCGCGTATAATGACCCTGACGGACAACAATCACATGTCGAGTGAAAAAGGAGCTAGTCTGACAGAGACTTCCTGACATTTTTAAATACAGTTGCCGTCTAAACAGATAACAAAACAGCCAATCAGCGAGAGCTGTGCCAGGGTGAACAGCGGTATAAGCTTGTCGTCTTTAGGCAGATCGCTGATCTATCCGGTTGCCCAGTTTGGATCCCGTCAACCAATCCACATTACTGATCAGTATTATTCACTCCAAATGAATTCACAATGATTTTCTGAATGCCTATCTCAGTCTCACTTTGATTGTGATTGTTAAGCATGAACATCTTGGAGGTGTTACATTACCATGATGATATCAAGAGCAAATAAACTATTTGATTTTGATGATGTCTATTGCCCCTGCAGCCCCGGATCAACATAAGGTTCAGGTCAGATAAATGAACAATATGTCGTATCGTTCCATCACGTTGGATAATATAAGCGACACCGTGATATATATATCCGGACCACCTCCACCAGACGACTGATCCGAAATGAACATGCTATAATTTATATCAAAATTGAAAAGGCCCAACTGTCGTCGATTGCAATGTATCCCTTTCTGGATAGTAGTATTTCGCATTCACCTTCTTATCTGAAATATAATCTCACGCAGTAGTATTCGCTAGATCCTGGGGTGTGCTTGTGTATGTCACAAAACAGACTGGTTTCACAATATACCGGTATTCAAACGCCTCCATCCCTTCTTCTTTACGGATCATGGCTGGTTATTGAATGTCGGGCCTGTGCCCATATTCCGTAATATATTCCCTGCTGGGCAAATGTTAATGGGAGTATAGTGAAAAACTATTCAAGAACTATAGGCGTCTTGTTTTAACATGTAATTACGCTTATTAGATCTTAATGTATAAAAAAGGACATGAGTGAAAGCAATCAGTAAGGAACAAGTTAGCACAGAGAAAATGATTTTCCTATGAATCTTAACGAAGGGATGGCTATTTTTGTAGATATTGGTTCTCTTTTTTTGCTTGGTGTTGACCAGAGACTAATTAAACGAAATATATAACCAGTGTAAATAAATAAACAACTAAACATTTTTGCATCCCAACGTGTAGCCGATTACAGCAACCAACTGTTTATCCAACAAACAAAGCATGTTACCATAGTGACGAAATACTACAGTAACATGTGTTGGAGATCAACTCTGTATACAACGCGTACACCGTGTAGCCTAATTCTCTGCTCCTATCTGACTTCGAATTGTTCTCGGATGCACATGCTACAAGAATAAAACCGCTTCCCGCTCGAAACGGAAACTACCGAGTGGTCTCGAATGAATGCTGGTCCGCGATGGAAACCTTCGAACTTTTAAAAGGCCTGATTCGTCAGACGATGGAGGGGTTCTGTCTCTAAACATATGGAAACAATTTTGGCGGCTAATTTAACATTTCATATGTTCAGCGACATTGACTCATGGACAAATAATGCTTCCACATATGAGAGATACGATGGAAGTCGTGACCGGACGATCATGTATGTTATTCCGCCAAAGATATAACGGTTATTCGCGCTGTTTTCAATATAAATGCCGAATAAATGACTTGAATGATTTGACATATAAGCGGTAACTCGACATTCCGACAAATGGATATTGTTCAGCAGACATTCAATATGGTTATCAAGGTATAATAGACCGGCAATCCCACACGTTCACGGATTGAATTTTTAACAATAGCTTTGGCTGGAATCGATTATCAAAATTGCAAAACAATGAAAACACGAGAAACAAATATCATCCAGTCCTAATTGCAAAACCGGTACAAATGATAATTTGTAACTTACCTATGTTTCAATCAAAGGTACATCTAGTACATCAAAGGTCTCATGCAGTTAATCGGGTCATGACAATGAAACAGGAAACAATCTTCAAAATTACGTAATGAAATCTGGACTTACCTTTCATTTCTTGAGAGAAGTTTAGCCAGAGTGAGAGCGGTGAAAGATTCTGTAAGAGACGAGATACAGAAGACAGTGGAATCAGTGGTCCGACTCCCATCCCGGGAATCAGCGGTACCGTAACCCTTCGTCAGAACAATTTGTCCTTCCCGGACTAATGCCAAATTTAGAGCTGGTATCCTGCCACAGTTCATAGCATCGAGAGAAAATCTATCTATTCTCCGAGTTTCGGCATCATTTAGTATTCTACATTCTACGGAAATTATTAATATACAAAATGTCAAGCCAAACGCTTTGCCAAGCAGTGCCATTTTCTGCAGCGTATCGCTGTTCTTATATTTTCGCGATAACTTCTTACTGTCAATGTGATTGCTAGTATTTTCTAACGGCTGATCCTGAAAGCTGTCATTTAGCGAGTTAACGTTCAGCTCCGTCGGCCCTCTCCAACCGTTCTGTGACTGCAGTTGTATGATCGGGACGGTATATAAAGCCCGCCAGATTTGCTTTTAGAGAAATTCTTACTCATCTAGTGGGTGGTACATTATCGTGTGAGCTGACATCCACCAACACCCGCTCTCCATTCTTTCACGTGAAAACACCGGCTATACTTAGTTCCACAATATATACCGGGACTTTGCGACTTTCTGTGCAGTTGGTTGTACCGTGCACTATAAGAGATGGTAACCGCACAAAGGATGAATATTGAAGCATCAATATCCATGCTTCCAACTGCAAGCTAACATAAATGGTTTTTGTCATAAGTAATTGTAGAAAAATAGCATGTGTAGACTATACCAATATATTAATTGTAAGAAGAAAGGTTAATAGCATGTGTAGACTATACCAATACATTAATTGTAAGAAGAAAGGTTTCAAAGTGCACATATGGATGTAATGAACATATCATTTGATTGCCGCTAAAACAAAGAATATTTTCCGATAACTTACATTTGAAAAACAGATTGTTGGCCGACTTTATGTAGTGTATCAATAGCACCGGGATATAAGCAAATCGATTGCCAATTTAACAAGAATATATTGACATCAATACTCAGAACATTCGGTACGGTACCCGCTCTGCCCGTTCGAATTAAGTATGAGGACTAAAGGTCTTAGGTTGTATTAAATGTATTGAACTTGTCAGGGTGTTAGCGTGAACAGTCACAATCAGAAGTCGATTGAGTTGCTTTTGTACAATGGGAAACGACTTGGAATTTCATTTCTGATCAATGATTGTAGAGATGAAGGCAGGATCATAAATCCCTTTAACTATGACCTCGCAAGTAACTCGCTCGAGTTGGTAACCGATGGAGCTTCATTGAACAACGGCCTTGTGATTATTGATATACGGACACATCAGGATGGACGACTGCCCGAACAGATGGGACGACTAACCAATCAGATATGACGACTGCCCAATCAGGTATGACGGAGATCTAATCAGATAGGACAACTGTCTAATCAGATAGGACGACTACCCAATAAGATATGACGACTGTCCAATCAGGTATGACGAATGTATAATAAGGTATGATAACTGTCTAATCAGATAGCAAGACTGCCTAATCCGCAGACATGAGGACTGTCCAATCCGCAGACATGACGACTGCCCAATCAGATATGACGACTGCCCAATCAGATAGGACGACTGCCCAATTAGATAGGACGAATACCCAATCAGATATGACGATCGCCCAATCAGATATGACAACTGTCGAATCAAATAGGACGACTGCCCATTCAGAAAAGACGACTTCCCAATCCACAGACATGATGATTGCTCAATAAGGTAGGACGAATGTCTAACCAAGGCATTATAATGCACATGAATGGTACCGTGTGCGCAATCAAAAAAAAAAAAAAACGTATTTGCAAATATTCTTCGCAGAACATCAACCATAACGGACTAAAGTGCCAATGACACCTGTTTCTGAGTAACCAAGCATGTAACAACTTGTTGCATCCATAGTTCACCATCATCTACAGGTAATCAGCATCTATGAATTGTAAATTTGAGTGACATTTACAAGTTGAGGCACGAATAAAAACAAGATAACATAGTTAGTTAACATCTTTTAATGAACTATTAATTGATTACCGACTGGCTGACTAGAGACGCTTTCCTACAATATTTTAAAGGAGGGAATACGAGAAAGCATTCAGGTGAGATGATTGCCAGAGAGAGGTTGTTGCTGAAATAAGCTATAGGGATCTCCTGCTGTTCCATAAATAAACTCTCAGAGGAGTACCAAAGAGGTGTACCTATAAAACCCCAGCCCTCAATAGATAACGTGAGTCAGTCGTATGTGGAGATGGCGCTGTGCAGCCGTAATATGTTTCTTCATGGGTTATTACGGTATATAACCAAAAGCTGATGTTCCGCAGGGAGGGATGACATCTGGAATGGTGAGGAAAACGCATACATGTTGTGAAAGACTAAGAAGACTCACGATGACGTGCTCTGATCAGTTATTGTATAATTTGTGGTAGAATCCACCAAGGATTGATAGATGATATTCCGTTTACAGCGTATATCACGGTTGTGGCGTATATGACTTGTACTGAATCGAACATTCGTCTGGGGCAGAAACACTTCGGATCGAACACGCCTCTCAAGCAGTCTAGTCTAAAACATATCATGTGGGTCCTAACCAAATTGCGAAAGGGTGTGAAGTTAATATCTTAAGAACAGAATATAATTTATTGTTCAAATATACCAATACAACATAGTAACTATTCAATTCAAACAAGAGCAGTATTGGCTTCAATACATGTATACACCCTTGAACACCTTTGCCTGCGGCAACCTAAACACCAATTTTGACAGTCTCGCTATATGATCCTTCATAAAATTTTGAAGTTCATTTTAGAGAAAAATAAAATAGAAAAATCTTCAATAAACTGATCCATCACCCGGATCAAATGGTCTGAATGTGGAAAACCTAGAGCTACATGTATAATAACACGCGTCTGGTCCGTCGTTCATAATTCAGCCGTGGTAGTAGTAGGTAAAGCACGGGACGAGCCGTATTTTCCAGGGAGGTAACTCTTGGTTCCCTTTTTTCCAGGTTAAAGGTATAGGGGACGCCCCATCGCCTTTCACCTCTGGGGCACCTGGGGCACCTGGGGCGCCAGGGGGCGCCACCAGCTCAAGGTCACGTGGAGGTCAAAAGTAGTTCCGGCAACCTGTAACCTTTGCATTCCTCCGCGGACAGAACGTAGTCCCATGTCAACCAAGTGACTTCCAATGTTAATGTATACGGGGAATGCCTAAAATGAGTATGGGAATAGACGTTTTGTGACAGGGGTGGGTCCCTAATGGACCGAATGGGTCGAGTGAGGTGTCAAAGTGAAGCGCTCCTCTAGGGCCATTCAGTCATGGGTGGGTGCATGTAAAATTAGGATTTTTTCCCGGAACTATAAAAAGCGGAACACGGACTTTACCCCTAAACTAGGGGAAAACCCCTATCAACTCTAGCCAAAAGGGCTAATATCGGTCTCCGGGCTTATCGGGGCCTGCCTATCAAGTCAATGGGGTGGGTGCATGTAAAATTAGGATTTGTCCCCGAAAATATAAAAAGCGGAACACGGACTTTACCCCTAAACTAGGGGAAAACCCCTATCAACACTAGCCAAAAGGGCTAATATCGGTCCCCGGGCTTATCGGGGCCTGCCTATCAAGTCAGTGGGGTGGGTGCATGTAAAATTAGCATTTTTTCCCGAAACTATAAAAAGCGGAACACGGACTTTACCCCTATCAACCCTAGCCAAAAGGGCTAATATCGGTCCCAGGCTTATCGGGGCCTACCTATCAAGTCAATGGGGTGGGTGCATGTAAAATTAGGATTTTTTCCCGAAACTATAAAAAGCGGAACACGGACTTTACCCCTACAATAGGGGTCTGTATTATACAATATAAGGGAAAATGCCTGTATGGGGTATGGGGATGGTCAATTTTTTTCGTGGGCTTTACTATGGCTTGTGGGGTATCGTTTTTCTCGTTTCGCCAAGAAAATGACAATGGGAAGGGTCCCGGAGCGAATCGGTGAAATTTTTGGGAAAAGTCACCGAGGTCTGTATATAGGCCTATAGGCTGGCTATATGGGGGTATAGGTTCAACCTGGGAAATTCACACACGTTCATTGTGATATGGGTTGCTTGGATTTGTTTTTCACGTCTCGTCATTTAGAACACGATGGGAAGGGTCCCGGAGCGAAACGGTGAAATTTTTGGAAAAGTACCATATAGCCCATATAGCTCCATACTGGCTATGGGGATATAGGTCCATCCTGGGAAATTCACACACGTTCATTGTGATATGGGTTGTGGGGTCTTGTTTTTCTCGTCTCGTCATTTAGAACACGATGGGAAGGGTCCCGGAGCGAAACGGTGAAATTTTTGGAAAAAGCTCACCGAGGCCTGGGTAGGCCCATAGGCTGGCTATGGGGTATAGGTCCAACCTGGGAAATTCACACACGTTCATTGTGATATGGGTTGTTTGGTCTTGTTTTTCACGTCTCGTCATTTAGAACACGATGGGAGGGGTCCCGGAGCGAAGCGGTGAAATTTTTGGAAAAAGTTCACCGAGGCCTATACTGCATGGCTATGGAGGTATAGGTCCATACGGGGTGAACGTTTTGGGGTCTAGGTGAGCCCCTAATGATCCTATGGTGTCGTATGAGGTCTTATTTTGAAGCTCTCGTGGAGGAGCATCTGACTGGACTAATAGTTCGTCCGTGTGCAATAGTCTGCGCATGTTGTGGGGTATGTGGGGAGTGTGTTTGGGGTAGAGATGGACCACTATGGGTCCAAATGGGTTGTGGGAGGTGTCAAAGTGAAGCTTGTGTGGGGTAGAGTTAGAATGGCGTGTTTTTAAAATGCAAGTCGCGTCAATCTGCGCATGCGCAGTTGGGTGTAGTAAGTCAAGTGGCCATTTTGGGGGTGCGTGGAGATGTGTTTGGGGTAGAAAAGGACCATCCTTGGTCCGATTGTGTCGTGGGAGATGTTATCTTGTAGCTCTCGGGGTGTACATCCCGATTTGAGGGATGTTCACGTCATCTGTGACGTCATCGGTGACGTCATCAGTAGGAGTAGCAGCGAAAGTGGGCATTTTGGGGCAGTGAAGGAAGGTATTTGGTGTAGAGATGGACCATCCATATCTGTCACACATTATACCACATCTTTGTTGTGTTATACCACGTCTGTCCTGCATTATACCATATATGTCCTGTATTATACCATACCTGTCCTATGTTATACAATATCTGTCCTGTATTATACCAAATCTGTCCTGTATTGTACCATATTTGTTCTCTATTATACCATATATGTCCTGTATTATACCAAATCTGCCCTGTATTATACAGTATCTGTCCTGTATTATACCAAATCTGTGCTGTATTATACCAAATCTGTGCTGTATTATACAATATCTGTCTTGTGTTATACCATATCTGTGCTGTATTATACAATATCTGTCCTGTATTATACAATATCTGTCCAGTATTCTGCAATATATGTTCTGTATTATACCAAATCTGTCCTGTATATACAGTATCTGTCCTGTATTGTACCATATATGTCCTGTATTATACCATATCTGCTCTGTATTATACAATATTTCTCCTCTATTATACCATATCTGTGCTGCATTATACCATATCTGTCCTGTATTGTACCATATATGTCCTGAATTATACCATATCTGTGCTGTATTATGCAATATCTGTCCTGTGTTATACAATATCTGTCCTGTATTATAACAAATCTGTCCTGTTTTGTACCATATTTGTCCTGTATTATACAATATATGTTCTGTATTATACCAAATCTGTGCTGTATTATACAGTATCTGTCCTGTTTTATACCAAATCTGTGCTGTATTATACAATATATGTTCTGTATTATACCAAATCTGTCCTGTATTATACGGTATATGTCCTGTATTATACCAAATCTGTGCTGTATTATACCCATATCTGTCCTGTATTGTACCATATATGTCCTGTATTATACAATATATGTTCTGTATTGTACAATCGGATAGCCGTTGTCGTGAATAACAACAAGTTCAGCAATGTTCATACAGTTTATTATCCCCAATGTTACATCATACCCAGGCTGGGGGAGCCGCCCTGGGCATGTTTGGTATGTTCACAGCAAAACAAATTGAAATATCAAACACCATGTTTTATTATTTAACGCACCGTCATATTAGGTACAAGTGTTTACTGAGTGCAAGTCAACGATCAGCATGTAGACATATAGAGTATGTACGGCATGTTATGGTATTCATCAGTGCATGGGTGAAGCATTCAGCCGATGGAGTGGTCGGTCAGCTTGGTAACGAAAAACGTAACATTGGTCACCTTCTCCACTGTCCACTTGGTGTTGGGGCGTTGTTGTTGGGCCCATTCCAAGGGATCCACGGTGTCCAGTCTCTCCAGCATCGTCTCTAGCGACACTCGGTTAATGATGGCAAACGGTTGGTCAAATACCTGGATGTTCCTGCTCGGGTAAAAGTATCGGACTTGGACTGTCTCCTTATGCTGCAGCACATAACCAAACGCCAGATTCAATCTGAAGGCCGTAGTTTGGTCGTTGAAGATGGTTTCCACGTAGCTACGTAGACGGGCGAGGTCGGTCAGTCGGAAATTGTAGATATCTTGAATAGGGCGATGACGGTTGAAACATTGCCGTATCATGGACCGCCGATAGATCTCACTCACTGGATGGGCGTCCTGTAACAGATCGCTAGGAACATTTATGGGCTCGTCCAGAAATTGTTCGATGTTGTCAGGCGTATGACTCGAAACCGTAACGGTGGGGTCCGGCTGGATATCCAGGCTCTTCTGAACTGTGGGTATAGGCGGGCTCTCCGTCATCGCATCACCAGTGGCGTTCGTCTTCACTGGGTCTGACCTTCCGCGGCTCCTCTTCAGTGGAAAGTTGTCGCCCAAACCGTAGAGACGGGGCATGAATCAAACGCTGATGGCGTCTTAACTCACTGCGTCGTTTGAAGGTTGACCACAATCCTTACAGTGTTCCGTCGCGCCCTCGTGGAATGAACGTTCGTGGCGCAGTAAATGATCCTTCCGATTAAATGACCGTGCGCAGGTTATACAAGTATACCGTGCATCGTTGTGGGTGGAGGCCTTGTGGCGCTGCAAGTCGTGCAGACGAGTAAACTGCTACTGGCAAGTTGTGCAAGTGAACATCTTGGTGGTTGACAGTGTCTGATGAAACGGCCAGGTCGCTTCCGTTTTATAGCACGCTAGCTGGTGATCTATATTTAGCACACTCAGTTCAACTATCCCCAAGTCGAGGGCCGAGCCGTGACATCTTCGGTAACCTCCGTGTCTCTTCGGGCACCTCCGTGACATGTTCGGTCACCTCCGTGTCTCTTCGGTCACCTCCGTAACTACCCGGCTGTTCCCGTGTAAACCCGGATGGATCTCCGTGTCTCTTCGGTGACCTCCGTGAGATCTTCGGTCACCTCCGTGTCTCTTCGGTCACCTCCGTACCGTCAACGATCAGCATGTAGACATATAGAGTATGTACGGCATGTTATGGTATTCATGAGTGCATGAGTGACGCATTCAGCTGATGGGTGTGGTCGGTCAGCTTGGTAACGAAAAACGTGGCATTGGTCACCCTCTCTACGACCCATTGTGTGTTGGGGTGTTGTTGTTGGGCCCATTCCAAGGGATCCACGGTTAATGATGGTAAACGGTTGGTCAAATACCCGGATGTTACTGCTCGAGTGAAAATATCGGGCTTGGTCTGTGTCCTTATGCTGCAGCACATAACCAAACGCCAGATTCAACTTGAAGGCCGTAGTTTGATCGTTGAAGATGGCTTCACGTAGCTGCGTAGGCGGGTGAGGTTGGTCAGTCGGAAATTGTAGATATCTTGAATGGGGCGATGACGGTAGAAACAGTGCCGGATCATGTGCCAATGGCGCCGATAGATATCACTCACTGGATGGTGTTCGTGTAACAGATCGCTAGGAACATGTATGGGTTCGTCCACGAAGTGTGCTTTGCTCTCCTCGTCGTGCAAAATCTGGCCCAATGTCTTGTCGTCGGAATTTGACTGTTGAAGTAGGGCGACATCATCATCTTCAACCCTCGTGCGATGGGTGGGAGTTCCCGCTTTCTCCATACTGGTGCCTACGGACTCTTCTACCTGCAGACGTGACTGCAGAACAGGGTGTCGTGTGCGTTGGTGTCGCAAGCAACTGACTGGTCAGTTTTGAAAATCCGACCACATTCTTCGCATGGACGCTTGGGCACTTCTTGGCGTGCACGCGTGGCGCGTAAGCGTCTGGGCGCTGAAACGACGAAGTGTACACCTCTTACAGCTCTATGCCGGGCGGTTCCTTCAGTGCCCGAAGTAGCCTCATGGCGGTGCAAGTCGATGCAAGACAGTGATGCTTTCGAGCACGTAGTACAGAGTGAACATCTTGGTGGTTGACAGAGTGTCTGATGAAACGACCAGGCCGCTTCCTTTTATAGCACGCTAGCTGGTGATCTATTTTTGGCACCTCCGGCGAACCCCCACGAAACTGAGTCAGTACCATCTCCTTTCCTTCAATTCATCGAAAGTGACGTCATACCCCAACATGTCTAAACGCAGATCCGACAACATGAAAAGGATGCAGGTCAAGTGCACTCAATGACCTGGTGTACAAACGACCTTATATGGCCACTCACTCACTCATGTGTGTGTGTGTGTGTCTGTTTACCTGTGTGTCTGCGTCTGTGTGTATACGTCTGTGTGCGTGTGTATGTGTGTGTAGCCGTGTGCGTGTGCGTGTATATGCGTGAGTATGTGCTTGTATGCATCTGTGTGTGTGTGTGTGTGTGTGTGTGCGTGTGTGTGTGCTTGTCAGTGTGTTCACGCGTATATGTGTGCGTGTGTATGACTGTATGTGTGTATGCGTCTCTGTGTATGTGTGTGTGTGTACGTATGTGTGTGTATGTCTGCGTATGCGTGTGTGTATGCATGTGTATGTATGTCTGTGTGTGTGTGTGTGCTTGCGAGTGTGTACGCGTGTGTGTATGCGTGCGTGTGAATATGCGTCTGGGTATACGTGTGTGTGCGTCAACGCCCGGTGACCCCGGCGCGCGCGGTGTAAAGGTTTCCACCGTGCGGTGGAAACCTTGCGCGCCGGGGTCAAAGGTCAGTTCCGGCCACCACCACCACCACCACCACCACCACCGGGCGTTGACGCCCGGTGGTGGCGTTGGTGGGGTTGGTGGTGGCGTTGGTGGCGTTGATGGTGGCGTTGGTGGCGTTGGTGGCGTTGATGGTGGCGTTGGTGGCGTTGGTGGTGGTGCTGTTGGTGTGCGGTGGCGCACCTCGCGCGCCGGGATCAAAGGTCAGTTCCGATCACGTGAACGGAAGCGAAAGTGACCTCAGAGAGGTCATATGCAAATGTCACTTCCGAGCTCTGAGCTCCATAGGCTTTGAGCTCCAAGAACTCCGATCCAAGAAACACACTCGCAAGCACACACTTACACACACAGAGGCATACATGCATACACACATGCATACACACACGCACACGCACACACACGTATACCCAGACGCATATACACACGCACGCATACACACACGCGTACACACTCGCAAGCACGCACACACACAGACATACATACACATGCATACACACACGCATACGCAGACATACACACACATACGTACACACACACACAGGTAAACAGACACACACACACACACATGAGTGAGTGAGTGGTCATATAAGGTCGTTTGTACACCAGGTCATTGAGTGCACTTGACCTGCATCCTTTTCATGCTGTCGGATCATGTTTAGACATGTTGGGGTATGACGTCACTTTCGATGTGAATTGAAGGAAAGGAGATGGTACTGACCTGTTTGTGGGGGTTCGTTTGAGTGTGCTAAAAATAGATCACCAGCTAGCGTGCTATAAAAGGGGAGCGGCCTGGTCGTTTCATCAGACACTCTGTCAACCACCAAGATGTTCACTTGTACTACGTGCTCGAAAGCATTCACTCGTCTGCAGGACTTGCACCGCCATGAGGCTACCAAGCACGAAGGAACCGCCCGGCATAGCTGTACGATATGTACACTGTCGTTTCAGCGCCCAGATCATTTACAGCGCCACACACGTGCACGCCATGAAGTGCCCAAGCGTCCATGCGAAGAATGTGGTCGGATTTTCAAACGACACCAACGACACCAACGCACACGACACCCTGTTCTGCAGTCACGTCTGCAGGTAGAAGAGTCCGTAGGCACCAGTATGGAGAAAGCGGGAACTCCCACCCATCGCACGAGGGTTGAAGATGATGATGTCGCCCTAATTCAACAGTCAAATTCCGACGACAAGACATTGGGCCAGATTTTGCACGACGAGGAGAGCAAAGTACACTTCGTGGACGAACCCATACATGTTCCTAGCGATCTGTTACACGAACACCATCCAGTGAGTGACATCTATCGGCGCTATTGGCACATGATCCGGCACTGTTTCTACCGTCATCGCCCCATTCAAGATATCTACAATTTCCGACTGACCAACCTCACCCGCCTACGCAGCTACGTAAAAGCCATCTTCAACGATCAAACTACGGCCTTCAAGTTGAATCTGGCGTTTGGTTATGTGCTGCAGCATAAAGACACAGACCAAGCAGCCCGATATTTTTACCCGAGCAGTAACATCCGGGTATTTGACCAACCGTTTACCATCATTAACCGGGCGGCGCTAGAGGCAATGCTGGAGAAACTGGACACCGTGAATCCCTTGGAATGGGCCCAACAACAACGCCCCAACACACAATGGGTCGTAGAGAGGGTGACCAATGTCACGTTTTTCGTTACCAAGCTGACCGACCACCCCCATCGGCTGAATGTGCCACCCTTGCACTGATGAATACCATAGCATGCAATACATACTCTATATGTCTGGTCCTCGACTTGAGGTAGTTGAACTGAGTGTGCTAAAAATAGATCACCAGCTAGCGTACTATAAAAGGGAAGCGGCCTGGTCGTTTCATCCGATACTCTGTCAACTACCAAGGTGTTCACTTGCACAACTTGCCAGAAGCAGTTTGCTCGAATAGAAAGTTTACGACGTCACGAGGCCTCCACCCACAACGATGCACGGTATACTTGTATAATCTGTGCACGATCATTCAATCGGGAGGATGATTTACTGCGCCATGAGAAGGCACTCCACGAGGATGTGACGGTACAATGTAACGATTGTGGTCGACTCTTCAAACGACCCAGTCGGTTAAGACAACACCAACGTTTGATTCATGCCCCTTCTCCACGATTCGGGCGACAACAGTCTACTAAAGAGGAGCCGCGGAAGGTCAGAGCCAGAGAAGATGAACCCGGGGAGACGAACGCCACTGGTGATGCGATGACGAAGAGCCCGCCTATACCCACAGTCCAGGAGGGCCTGGATATCCAGCCGGACCCCAGCGTTACGGTTTCGAGTCATACGCCTGACGACATCGAACATTTTTCGGAAGATGCAGTGGATGCCCCTAGCGATCTGCTGCAGGACGACCATCCAGTGAGTGACATCTGTCGGCGCCATTGGACCATGATACGGCAATGTTTCCACCGTCATCGCCCTGTTCAAGATATCTACAATTTTCGACTGACCGACCTCGCCCGTCTACGCAGCTACGTGGAAGCCATCTTCAATGACCAAGCAACGTCCTTCAAATTAAATCTGGCGTTTGGTTATGTGCTGCAGCATAAGGAGACAGATCAAGTCCGATACTTTTACCCGAGCAGTAACATCCGGTATTTGACCAACCGTTTACCATCATTAACCGGGCGTCGCTAGAGACGATGCTGGAGAACCTGGCCACCGTGGATCCCTTGGAATGGGCCCAACAACAACGCCCCAACACCAAGTGGGTAGTGGAGAGGGTAACCAATGTTACGTTCTTCGTGGTTAAACTGACCACCACCCCCATCGGATGAAAGTATTCACCCATGCACTGATAGATTCTCAGAATGCGCAAACAACTATCTGAGGATATGTTGCTCAACGGTATCCTGGCCTGCCCGACGGTGATTAGAATAAACGGTTCAGAGCGAACATGGCCGAAGATGGAACTTTCTGAAATGGAGACTTCTGATTGGACAAGAATACATCTAACGGACAGGAACGAATATGAAACATGCAAATGGTGGCCTCTGATTGGATAAGAATGTTCTTGAATTGTAAATATACCCAACGCGGCTCCCCCAGCGTGGGTATGATGTAACATTGGGGAGAATAAGCTATATGAAAAAAACTTCTTGTTGTTGTTGTTCTCTCATGTGTCATCCTTGTTGTTGTTGCTGTTGTTGTTCTCTCTCCGGTCTATATCATAGTGTTATGTTAGAGTGTTAAAGCGTAACGACGGGCGTCGAGGGGGTCACTGCATTTCGAAGAATTAGTGACAATTCCATGGAATATCAGAGCTTCTGAGCTATTTCACCAGGGCGTTGAAGCATGAAGAATGGCTTTGGTGGGCGTTGCTACAAGATGACACCTCACACGACGCATTCGCACCGCGGATGGTCCATCTCTACACCAAATAACATCCTTCACTGCTAAAAAAATGCCCCCTTTCGCTACTACTCGTACTGATGACGTCACCAATGACGTCACAGATGCTGTGGATATCCCTCAACTCGGAATGTACACCCCGAGAGCTACAACATGACACATCCCAGGACGCATTCGGACCAAGGATGGTTCATCTCTACTCCGAATACCTTCCTTCACTGCCCCAAAATGTCCACTTTCGCTACTACTCCTACTGATGACGTCAACAATGACGTCACAGATGCTTCGGACATGCCTCAACTCGGAATGTACACCTCGAGAGCTACAAAATGACACCTCACATGACGCATTCGGACTAAGGATAGTCCCTCTCTACACCAAACTCACCCCCACGCACCCACAAAATGTCCACTTTCGCTACTACTCGTACCGATGACGTCATCAATGACGTCACAGATGACGCGGACATCCCTCAAATCGGAATGTACACCCCGAGAGCAACAAAATGACACCTCACACGACGCATTCGGACCAAGGATGGTCACTCTCTACCCCAAACTCACCCCCACGCACCCCCAAATGTCCACTTTCGCTACTACTCTTACCGATGACGTCATCAATGACGTCACAGATGACGCGACCATCCCTCAAATCGGAATGTACACCCCGAGAGCAACAAAATGACACCTCACATAACGCATTCGGACCGTGAATAGCCCATGTCGACCCCAAATACCTTCATGTACTGCCCCAAAATGGCCACTTTACTTACTACAACCAACTGCGCATGCGCAGATTAACGCGACTTGCACTTAAAAACACACCATTCTGACTCTAACCCACACAAGCTTCACTTTGACACCCTCCACGACCCATTCGAACCAAGGATGGTCCCTCTCTACCCCAAACACACCCCTACATAGCACCCAAAATGCCCCCTTTCGCTACTACTCGTACTGATGACGTCACTGATGATGTCACAGATGACGCGAACATCCCTTAAATCGGGATCTACACCCTAAACGCTACAAAATGGCACCTCACACGACCCATTCGGACCGTGAATAGCCCATCTCGACCCCAAATACCTTCCTTCACTGCCCCAAAATGACCACTTTCGCTACTACTCGTACCGATGACGTCACCGATGACGGCAACATCCCTCAAATCGGAATGTACACCCCGAGAACTACAAGATGACACCTTCCAGGACGCATCCGAACCAAGGATGATCCATCTCGACCCCAAATACCTTCCTTCACTGCCCCAAAATGGCCACTTTACTTACTACAACCAACTGCGCATGCGCAGATTGACGCGACTTGCATTTAAAACACGCCATTCTGACTCTACCCCACACAAGCTTCACATTGATACCTCACACGACCCATTCGAACCGTGAATAGCCCATCTCTAACCCAAACACACACCCACATACCCCCAAAATGCCTACTTTCTATACTACGGGCCAGGCTGCGCATGCTGGGTATTGAACTACGGACGAACCATTAGTGTAGTCAAGTGCTCCTCCACACGGAGG